>CAJHQQ010000793.1:0-140879 GCA_905132885.1 Moricandia moricandioides
AGATATTAATATGGATGTTTACAAAGGCATCACCTACCATATCATGAACCCTATCACAATCTACCATTTGTTCCTCTTGGTGATGATAGCTATTACTACTGCTACCTTCATTACGCAAATGCTCAACCGGTTCAATCTGAAAATTGCTATTACTATTGCTACCTTCATTCCTACAACTAGCATCTTCTCCATGTTGATACCAAATATAATAATATGGCATGAAACCTCTATTTATTAAATGCTTCCAAACATTTTCACGAGGGCCTAATTTGGTATTGCAACATTTCCGACAAGGACAGAACATCTTACCACTTTCCTGCGTGAGTGGTGTCGAATCTGCTTGATGCATAAACGTCTCCAACCCTTCGAGAAATTCTTTCGTCACCCTCCCGTTATTATCTCTGTGTGAATACATCCACTTCCGCAACTCGAAAATATTTCCCGGACCGGACATTTTTTTTTGTGTTTGATTAAGCTTATAGCTGATTTTTTTTTGGTGTGTTTCAAATGAATCACATATGGTGGTATTTATAGGAATTTTCGAATCTGAGAATTTACTAGGAAATTGCTAGGAAAAGTAAGTACAAAACACGTTTTTGATTTAAATTCGATATTTTCTATCCATTTCCTCTTAATTTCGTAGTAACAAAACATTTCCTCCTAATTTCGTAGTAAAGAGTTACTAGGATTTTAGGGGGAGAAGTGTTACTATGAGTTTACGAGGAAAATGACGTTTTCCTCGTAATAGCCACGTAAGGTTACTTTGATTTTACGAGGAAACCTTTTTCTCGTAAGATTACGAGCACTTTACGAGGAAAACAGGTTTCCTCGTAAAATCGAAGTAACATCGTAGTAATTTTACGAGGAAATATTTTCCTAGTAAATTTTCCTAGTAAAAGCTTAGTTTTCTTGTAGTGATAAAGACCTTAAAAAATAGAAAGCATATGTACATTGTGTCAAAAACACCATATATCAGTTACAAATCACATAAAGTGAACAGTTAACTTCCTGGTGATGATAGATTGATACGAACACATGATTGATAAAGATAGAATTTTTCAAGGAGACAAAGATAAGCCAAAAGCTTGATGGCTTTATTAAAATATTGCATGCTTACATTATGTTCTGAGCTTTGACTTATATAGAAAAACATGTAGACTAACTAGAAAACTCTAATCTTAATAAATAAAAGAAAACCAAAACTTATTTCTAATTTATTTAAGAAACCCAAAACCTATTTCTAATTGGTTTATAAACACCAAACCTAAGCCTAAAAGGTTTTGCAATTAAAGAAAATAATAGTTACACTTAACTAAGAGATTTAGACCAAGTAAGGCCCAATGTGGTCGATCCTTCTTCTTTATGACCTTATATGGGCCTTTCTCAACCAACACACTTCTGAACCTGGTCCATGGACCTTCTGATGTCTTCAATATGCTCTCTTGGTCCATTAGGTCGTATGTTCCATGCTGCCAAATCAAAACCAAGCTTTGATACATCACTTTCCATTTTATCTGCCATTGTCGACCATTTACTCTTTCTTGCTGATCAATATGGTAAGCTGGTCGTCCAGCTTTCCCAAGGTCGTGTTGCAACTCTTCCTGGTCTTCTTTGGCTCATGTTCTTGTCGAGCTATGATCTTGATTGCTGGTTCATGTTGTTCCAAGGCCATATCATGAGCATTCTTCTTCTCTCGGTCCAATACTTCATGAATCAAACCAATGAGCTCATTGAATGACCCATTGAACCAAACTCCAAGCACTGACCTAGGTGTTCCACCTCATTTTGTTATAAATAGAGAGTTTCCATTTCTTTTATTCTCCATTAGAAATCCAGAGCGAAACATGCAGAGTTCTAGAGAGATTAGAAACCATAACCTTCAAGGTGTCTCCTTTTCTCTTCTCTCTCTCTCTCTTCCCCTCACCCTCATTTACATTCTCTCTGTCACTCTCTATATATTTTTCTCTCTATTGCACCCTCATTCATATTTTCTCTCTCTCCCCCACTCCCTCTCCCCCTTTCTCCCTCTCTCTCTCTCTCTCTCTCTCTATATATATATATATATATATATAGAGAGAGAGAGAGAGCATGTGAATGAGGGTGAGAGAAAAGAGAATGTGAAAACGTGAATGAGGGTGAGAGAAATATGTAGAGAGACTAATTGAGTGAGATAGGGAGAGATACAGAGACATAGTGAATGTAAGAGAGAGAGAGAGAGAGAGAGAAGACATATTTATTTCTCTTTCTCTCTCTTTCTATATTTCGCTCTCACCCTCATTTATTTCTCTCACCCTCATTCATATGCTCTCTTTCTCTTATACTCATTCGGTTTCTTTATATATATATATATATATATATATTTCTGTCTCACTCATTTTTGTCTCTCTATATGTCTCTCTATCAATATCATTATCCGTCTCTCTCTCTCTCTAGACTATGTAAATTATTTATGTATTTTATTATTTTGTGTATCTACAAATAATATACAAAGTATATCATCATAAGTACAAAGAAAATACTCAACAATCATGAAGACCGACAAGATGGGACTCGACTGACAATATGGGACTCACACAAAGATTTCTGCAACAAAATAACAAAAATCTCCATTAGCCAACCAATCAAACTGCCGGCACCATTCAGCAGAAGACACGTATGAAGACCTTATTCAAGAACTTTCAACTATAATACCCCACGCTAGCAACAAAGAGAGACACGAGCGATTTCACTCTCTCATATTTTCTCTAAAAAACTTTTCAAAATTCTCAGATTTCAAGTTTTTAAATTTTAATTTTGTAATCTCATATTGAACTTTGTTTTCCAATCCAAAATATAGGTAGATATACACTTTATGAGAGAAAATTTTTAAACTACCCTACGCGCTTGAAAACTCCAGTTTCCTGTAGATAATTTTGTACCCCATTCCGATATTACCCTTTATTGAAAGCATGTTTCCTATTAACTTTACTAAATGTAGATTCACTAGCCTAAGGATTCTAGGTTATTGTTAAAACATAGGGCTGATAGTAGGTTCATTTCCTCCACATAATTGCGTGGGTGTGTGGGCCTTTCTTCAGAAAAAAATCATAATAAAATCTGCAAAAAAATCAAGTTGTTAGTGTATGGCGGAAAGTAAGAGATATTAGGGATTTGTAGAGTGTCTATAATATTTTTAGCTAATGTAATGTGTAACCGCTAAGGTATAAATTATATATATTTTTTTTGTAACACATGTATATAACCTTATAAATCATCTAATATATATGGGATAACATATTGAACGATGCTATATAACGACAAAAAATAGGTTTAGCTAATGCAATGTGTTACCACTAAGTTATATTTTTATATCCAGTCTAGAATATACAACATCTTGACAACTACGAAGTTAACGTAACATATTATCTGCTACATTAGAAGTTATTGTTGATAAATGTAACATGTTATTTTACCTACCAATCTCACTAGAACCATTTACACATAATTGATAATTATAATCTTAGCTTATTGAAACACTTAGAGTCTAGACTATATAATATGCTATATCAATAAATCAACATTGTGTGGTTATAGAATGCCCGTTAAGATAAAATCTTTGTATTAATCAATAAATATAATGTTAGATGTTATATAGAAACATGATGGCACCAGAAGGGTCTTTTTTGTGTATTAATATATAACTTAATTCTTATAGTTTCGATAATAAAATTATTAGCAGATAAAAATTGTGTTAGACACTGACGACGAATAGGAGTAGTGTTTAACCAAATGTGTATGCGCCAATGTTAAATTGTGAAACTTAGGTTGTTATCATTAAATTGTTTGTTAATTAAAAATGTTAGACTCTATTAAATATATTTTTATTGGTTGCTAACAATTGTTTTATATGTTAATTTAAACATCTGTGGTTAATCATTATTATATATGTGGTCAAAGTAAAAAATAATGAGAAGTGTGAACATTTGTGATTTGGATATAAAAATATAAAGTGGTAAATATATTTGTTAGTTGTTAAGTATTCACATAATATATTAATAATGTAACATAAATCGAGTCTAACAATTGTATTAAATGTTAATTCAAACATTAACGAGTAATTGTTAGTATATAATGCTGTTGAAGGTAGAGAAGAGTCATAAATGTGAAAATTAGTGATTGTATACAAAACATTTGATGTAATTATGTTGATGACATTAGCATGATGAGATAAGAGTGAAATTTAGAGTTTGCTACTTGTAAACTTAGAAGATAATAAAATCATCCTAATTGTTCGACTGAACATTGAGAATAATAAACATCTTAGGAAGCAAAAGAAAAAAATGTTGTTTGCTGATAAGATGAACTTATGTTGTACACAAACTTGTCATCTACCTCATCCTGCTAGCCAACTCCTTCATCAATAGACAATACGTCTACCTACAACATTTAAAAACAACAAGTTATAACTTCTACAATATACACTAGACGCAACAATCATTGGGCACTATCACTGCAACATATATGTATGTGGAAGTTAGATATTAGTTGAAGAATATAAGACTTATTGACACTAATAACTACTACAATATACATTAACGTCTAACTAAATTAATATCGCCATATATATATATATAATACAATATAAGTTATCATATAACTAAACAAATATTGTGACTACATTGGTCAACTCCAACAAGTTTCTAAAATATAGTTGAAGTTAAATGCTAGTTAAAATTACAAAATGAGTATGTGCCAATGTTAAATAGTGAATTTTAGTTATTAAAAAGATCCGAAAGTTGAGATTTTGATAAAAATAGGAGATATAAATGAAGTGGATCTATTAGGATTTTGGATATGTCATGAGTAAAAATGAGGAAGAGAGTTCACTGAGGAGATGAGAGAAGAGAAAAAAATCTGGTTTACAATCGATAAAAAGAGAAGGAGGAATAAGTATTTCTGATTCAATTTGTAGATATGAATTTATAGGGGACAGCAGAAAAAGCTGGTGTCTGTAACTGGAGGTGGTAATGGTGAACAAGAGAGGTGGTGGTGGAGACGTTCTGTATTTCGCAGAAACTCTATCTTATCCCGATGGATTCAATCCTCTTTGGTTTGTGGTATTATTAACTCTTTCTCCAACAGATTTTTCACTAACAACAAACATATTCTCTGGGAGATGCAAATCATCCATATCGCCTAATGTTAACCTTTTTTATCTACAAGAGGAAGAGAAAAAGATCAGTTTATAATGTAAGAAGAGAAGTGATTTGAAATGTGTGACTTTGTAGAAAAAAGGAAATCTTACACTATGTAAATGACGACCTTTCATTTACACTAGAAATCTTTAATAGGGTAATAGTAATTACATGGTGTAATAGGGGTTGATTTATGATAGTCTCTGACACAATATCTATTACCACAAGATACCATAGCTTAGTGGGTGTATAGGGGTTATTTTGTATTTTTTAAAATATAACAGTGCTTTCAAAAATGTTAGGGTATTTAGCTAATTTTGTCGTTTTCCATGTACATATGACCTAATTTCTCATCAATAAATCAAGTCTTTAATCATATTGTTTTTCAAAATTTTCAAATATCAAAGTTATAATTATTTACATTATCAAATAACAATTATAAGAAGATGAGTAAAGTAAATGGTATCAGAGCCAAACCGATTACTCAGTGTTTTTAAATCCGATGCAATGACATAAAAGTAATATCCCAAGGACATATAAGGGTATTCAAAAAGTTCATGTTTTAATTGTATTGATTATTCCATATAAGATATAATGATAGTGTAAATAATCAATACGTAAAACAAGTTACAAAAAAAAATAAAAATCAATAAGCCGTGGAAGTCCCTTTAGTCCAGTGGCTTGATTAAGGATTCATTAATGTTTCTACACCAGAAGGTCTATTGTTCAAACCCCAGAAAACGTAAATTATGCAAGTTATTGAGAAAATTAGACGTGCATTCATCAGGTGGTAGAATTGTCGGACATAAAATTATCTATATCAGCGATATAATATTTCGTTGTAGTATCATAATTAATCAGATTAAAAAATAAAAATAATCAATACGCTAATTTTTCAATGAATTAAATACCACATTTTCTTCGCGAGGATAGAAAGAAAAAAAAAATTAGATCCTTGTTCTGTAAACAAGTCAGTGAAAGACAAAAATATGATAAACAGAAAGAGAGAGAGAGAAAGACAGCTAGATCGATTTCTTACAAAATTACCAATATCACTCTAGCATCACTTTTAGCCACTCACAAAAAATTAAATTAAAATTACAAAGCAGTACACAGACACATCAATTACTAAAATTTCCACAATAGTTTTGTGTATAGTAGACTTATTTTATATATGTCTCTAAGGAAACGTGCTTTGTCCGTGTGCAAAGCTTGTAAAAGATCACCACATGAGCGTCCTACATTGTCCTTTTATTGGTTCTGGAAAACCTCTCTCGGAGTGAGACTAATTCAGGTAAAGCTTGAGCCATTGTCATCCGAACTGTGGGAGATTGTTCACAACACCTTATTCCCACATTAAAAACCATCTTCAAACACTCACCAATAGTACTCATGTTATTAATTTCACCGCTGAGAATCGATTTGTCAGCTATCTCAAGGACATTTTCTGCCATTGCGGACTTGGTATAGCTACGGAGAGTAAAACCTTCCACAAAAAGTTCATCCGTTGGACGCTTTCCAGTGAACATCTCCATCAAAAGAATCCCAAAGCTGTACAAATCCCCTTCCCTCGATGGTTTGCCTCCCATTCCATATTCTTCACAATTATGAAAACAAATGTTATGATTTAAAAATAATAATCAGAAAGATAATTCAATATTCACAAATACTTTTACCAGGTGCTGCATAGCCGAGGGTTCCTCTAACACCAGTGGAGCTAACTTGGTTGATGAAGGAGTCTTGGTCAATGATCCGAGCAAGACCAAAGTCACTTACATGGGCGGTTAGATCATTGTCTAGAAGAACATTGCTTGGCTTTAGATCACAGTGAGCTATAGGATCATGGCATTGGGAATGGATATAATCCAAAACAGAAGCCACATCTACCGCTATGTTAAGTCGTTCATATAGCTTCAGCGGTCTTGAATGATTTAATGAGTCTCCTTCTTCGAGTTTCACTTGGTGCAGCCACGTGTCTAGGCTCCCGTTGGGCATAAACTCGTACACTAGAGCCTTGAAATCATTTCCTTCGAAATCAATGCTTGAGCAAGAAGTCACAAGTTTCACAAGGTTTCGATGCCTTATACCTTTCAAGGCTTCACATTCCGCTATGAAGCTCTTGGCTGCGTCCCGCGTTTGAAGATTAAGAACTTTAACTGCAACAGATTTAGAGTCCGGACCAAGCAACCCTCTAAAAACAGAGCCAAAGTTTCCTGAACCAATCAGATTGCTGGAGGAGAACTCATTCGTCGCAGCTCGAAGTTCATTATAGCTTAGTCTTTCGTAGAAAGGGTCTAATATTGGAGGATTCGATATCAAGTGGTTGGTGTTTTTCTTCTTCCTTTTCATAAGCAAACTCACGGCTAGTAGTGCCAACAAGAGAAGAGAAGCTACACCAACACCAACACCAATGAAAATTTTCTTCTTGTTTGATGAATGTCTTCTCGTCCTTGATGATACTACGTTTCGAGGGCATGGCTTTAACTTTAGTTCAGGGATTCCTCCACAAAGATTTCTATTACCAGACACTGAAAACTTTTCGGGATGTTGAAACACTCCTTTTGTTGGAACCATTCCCTGAAAGTTGTTACCAGAGAGATCTAAATTCTCCAATGAGGAAAAGTTGGCAAGATATTCAGGTATGTTGCCTGAAAAATTGTTGTTTGATAAGTTAAAGAGTGTAAGTCCTCTCAAGTTTCTGATATCTGGAATAACTCCATCAAATGCATTTCCTCCCAGGTAAAGGTTTTCCATGTAGAGACAATCTCCTATAGTCTCTGGGATGTTTCCATGTAATCTATTGTTTGCAACAGATATCTGAACAACTTGTTTTAATCTTCCAACATCTTTAGGAAACGGACCGGTCAGGCGATTAAGATTCACAAACAATTGAACCAGAGACTCCAACTGCATGATTTCTTGAGGAATAGTCCCGTTTAACCTGTTATATCCAATCCAAAGGTATAACAGAAAACGACAGTTTCCAAGACTAGGAGGAATGCTTCCTTCAAAATTATTTTGGAATAAATGGAGTTTCTCTAACCGAGTGATGTTTCCAAGATCACTTGGTATCTCTCCTGACATTCTATTTGAGCTCAGTGCCAAAACATTCAGTCCTGAAATCTTCCCAAGAGTTGCCGGTATTCCTCCTGTCAACAAATTTCTCTCCATGGCAAGCGTTTGAAGGTTTATGAGATTCCCAATCTCATGAGGAATGCCTCCAGATATGAGATTACCTCCAAGGTATATTGCGGTTAGCTCGTTAGAAAGATTAGCTACATAGATTGGCAATTCCCCTCCAAGTCTATTGTAACCAACGTCCAACATTTGAAGCTTAGTGCAGTTTACCAAAGCCCTAAAAAAATCAAGATCCCCCACTAAGTAGTTTCCAAAAGAATTTTGACTAAGCCCCAAATATTGAATATTTTGTAATGTTCCAAAACTAACTGGGATACTTCCTGTGAAATGGCTTTCTGAAGCGTCTAGCAGTTTAAGGGTTGAGATATTGGATATTGTTTTCGGAAGATCACCTGAGAAAGAGTTCCTCCCCAATCGCAACTCTCTAAGTGTTGGAAGCATATATCCAAAATCAGGACTTAGACTACCCGAGAAATGGTTGCCACCAAGGGACAAATACCCAAGTGAGGATAAGTTGTAAATTTCTGGTGGGAAAACACCTGAGAGATTATTCATTGAAATTTGGAGATTTATCAACTGGGTCAATCTACCTATTGTGTTTGGAACCTCTCCCTCCATATTATTATATGCAATGGAAAGTTTTTTGAGTGATGTTAGGTTTCCTAAAGATGATGGAAACCTCCCTGAAAGATTGTTTACACTAAGAAACAAACTTTCAAGGCTAGACAACGATCCCAGCTCTGAAGGTAAACCGTTTACAAGACTATTTGATGTTAAAGCAAGTGTCACCAATCTAGAGCAGTTATAAATGCTTGTTGGAATCACACCGTTGAGATTATTATAGCTCATATTCAACTGTTGAAGCCTAAACAACATTCCCACCTCTTTTGGGATTGTACCACCAAAAGAGTTCTCTTCAAGATTAAGAGATCTGAGAAAAGAAAGATTACCGATAGCATGCGAGATGATCCCACCAAGTTCTAACCCTCCCAGGTCTAAACCTGTAACCCTTTTATGTTTGCGCCCACATGTAACACCTTTCCATTGGCAGAACGGAGTAGAGTGATTCCACGAGACCAAGGCTAGTCTATTGTTTGCAGAAACTTGTGACTTGAACACTAGTAAAGCCTTTCTATCTGCGTCACCATCAACCTTAGACGCTTCATAAAAAAACCTCTCATCCAAAATTTGGAATAAGATGATAGTGGTGAACGCAAGTAAAAGAAACAGGTTCATGATCATACAAGCTTCTAAAGATTAAGTTTCCTTTCTCGTTCTCCGAAAGAGGGTTTTTAAATATAAAACTAGAGTATAAAAATTCCACAAGCAGAGGCACCCACATGACTTTCCAGCAATAAAGAGTTTGGATTTATTATCTACTATTGATCAAAACACTTTTTCCACGTTCATTGATGGTATCCAGTAAATACTGTCGAGTAGTTACGTCGTTACGTGCCCTGAGATGCATTTACCTTCCAAACATATGATTGAAACACATGAGCATTAGAGCAACCCTAATGGAGGTTCTATTTTGGAGAATTCTCAAAATACACATATATATATATATATCTAATTTATTAAATTAATCTCTTATTTTTATCTATTACTAACAACTCATAGTAAGATTATTTAAAGAATTAGTTAATATGACATATTTGATTATTTATATTAATAATAAATCAATTCTAAATTTAAATTTTACATTTTAATTAAAAAAAAAATCTGTTGAGAAAGAATCTAACAAAATCTTACTTAAAAAATTTAAATATTATTTTTATAAAATAACACATTAATAAATTTTATAATTAATAATATAATATTATTATAAATCAATTTTAACTAAGATTTTATTATAAAACAAGAAAATAAAAATTATATACTGTTTTTTATAAATTCTATAAATATATTCTGGATTATATAAAAATAGCAGTGTTACATGAATTAAATTTGATAAAATTATATTAAATAGGTAATTTAAATTTTTTAAATTTTTCATTTAAATAAATTATCACTCATCATTAAAATAAGTTAAAATTCGTAAACTATATAATATTTTTATACAAAATAAATGTATCAACATAGATTAAAGTTATATGTATATATATAGGGAAAATTGCTAAAAATGACTCAAAACTTGATTTCAAATGTAAAAGTGTACACGAAATTTAATCAAATGCAAAAGGAACCCAAAAGGCTAGTGAAAATACAATAAACTCATTGTGAGCAAACAAAAAAAACTTTATTCAATTTTACCAAAATAACCTTTTCGCGTGAGAAGACTTCTATAGAAATAAGTCTCCTAAGGAAGACTTCTCTATAAGTCTTCTCTAAGAAGACTTCCGGACTTCTTCCCTGAATCGTCCAGTAGTCTTCCGAAAGTCTTCTCTGAGAAGACTTCCAAGTACGTATTCTCCGGAAGACTTCTCTAGAAGTCTTCTCAAACAATAAATCCTAAAAATAATTTATAAAATTCATAAAAAAATATTTATATAGAGGAAAAATAGAAATCATGTAACCACAAACATTTGTAAATAATTTAAATTTATATCAAATAAAATTGAATTGTTTTCAACCTAGATGATTTAATGTAGAATGAGTCATGGTATTCATTGGTTTAGGGTTTAGTAACATATGTGATAGTATTGTAGGTAGTTTTAGGCGTAGATTTTGAAATCTATCTTCTTAACTTTTTTTTTTGAATTTGACGAATATGTGTTAGTGATCCTCTAATAAGATGATTTTAAACACTTTCTAAGTTTAGTTTATGTTTAAGAAAGTGTTTTTTTGGTTAGTTAATTGATTTAGGGTTTCAGAAGACTTCCAAAAGACTTCCCGGGATGTCTTCTAACATATAATGCAGTAGAAGACTTCATGGAAGACTTGACGGGAGACTCTACAATTTTACCGCTTGAATTTCAGTGAAATTCAAATTCCCGCCTAATGGCGAAGTCTTTCGGAAGTTTTCCGGACGTCTTCCGTGAGTCGTCCACACTACAAGAAAACACGCCGATTGCAAGGGGATTTTGCAAGGAAAAAATTCTCTTGCAAAATTGCAACAGGACTGCAAGGGCATTGCAACACGAAAAAAATACCTCGCAAACCGCTCGCAAATTTGCAACGAAAATAGTCCCTCGCAGAACTGCAACTAATTTGCGAGGACATTGTGCAAATAGACGCAAAACAGTCGCAAATGTGCAATGGAAGGGAACGTCGCAATACCGTTACAAATTTGCAAGGGATTTGCGTTTTTACTGCAACGAAATTTACCTTCCTTGCAATTACGTTGCAAAAAACAGATATGTTGGTGATACACGTTTTTATTTTTGTGTAACTAATTTATAAATTTCGTCGCAAAAAACGGATAGATTGGTGATACACGTTTTCTATATGTGTAACTAAGTTTTGCAAGGGAAAGAACTCCCTCGCTAATCCTTTGCAAAGTTGAAGTCATCGCAAATCCGTTGCAATATCTATTGCAATTCCCTCGCAAATGTCTTGCAAATATTTTTAAAATTTCTATATATAGCAGCTGGGAGTAGTTAGCAGAACATAGAAAGAAAAAAAACGAAAAAAGAAAAAAAAAACGTTGAGAGAAATATATTACAGTAAGGAAGAAAAACAAAGAAAAAAGAATTTCGAGAGAAAAATGGCGTCTGAGCATGATATATACGCGTTGCGGGCATGGATGTACAATCACAAAGATCCGGAGACTGGTGAAGTGACGAAAGAATATCGGGCTGGGCTACGGGATTTCTTACAACAGGCTACTAACCAACCATTCGCAAGGGAAAATGGTAAAATATTCTGTCCCTGTAAAAAATGCAAGAACGAGCCATATTTAGAAATAGATACTGTGAAGAGGCATCTATATAATAGAGGATTTAGACCAAACTACTACATATGGTTTTCGCATGGGGGAGTTGCACCTTCATATCTTGTAAAAGATATTCCTGACATATTTTGTCAGATTGGAAGACTTGCTGGCAAAGTGAAAGAAGTTTGGTGGGAAGATCATGCACATGCTCGTGCGGCTCACGTTTATATTATGCGAAACATTGACTATTTGCAGGAGTTTGAAAGGTACCTTTACAAATTGAAAATATATAAAATTTTGTTGTATGTACCTAACAAATAATCATTCTTATATGCAGCATATTCAACTTACAAATTCGAGAACACTATCCTGATTTAGAAGAAAAAGATTATGAGCAGTTGAACGAACGAGATTATCCTGGGTGGTTACAATACTATGTACGTACAATCTTTATTCATTTAAAAATTAAGATAAATTATTTTAAATTTTATATATTTTGATCAGGTGAAAAATGGATGTCATGACAAACCAATTCCGCGATGGTTGTATGAATTTGTTGACGAACCGATTGCTAAGATCACTACTGCTCCAATGTACTTTACTCGTGGATACACTTTTCATACTTACACACACGGCGCGAAGAGATCAACCGCAAATTTCGGAATCCAAATTCAAGGTGAAACTGACTTCTACGGTATATTGCAACAGATCATAGAAGTCACTTATCCGGGAACCATCAACTTAAAATGCGTATTATTTAAGTGTGATTGGTATGATCCAACGAGTGGCCGAGGGGTCCAAACAAATAACTTTGGGGTGATCAATGTCAATGCAAATAGAGGCTATGCAAAATTCGAACCCTATTGCCTTGCATCACAAGCAGATCAAGTGTGTTTTCTTCCATATCCAAGGATTAAAGAAAGGCGTGAAAGGTGGTTATCAGTGATTAAAGTGAATCCGCGTGGTCGTATATTTGTCGGAGAAATTGACGATGTCGCAATGCAGGCCGAAAGAGTTGTTCAAATGTCCGTCCCAACTGAATCAACAGAAAATATCATACACATCGACCCAAATAACCAAGAAGTAGAAGTCATTGTTGACGATTCCACTGAAGGGTTCGTTTCAGAAGAAGACGAGTTTGATGCTGAAAGTGACGAAGATGACACCACAAATGATGAGGCTAAAACTAGTGACAGTGAAAATGTATCTGAAAATGAGTCTGATTAAAAAAAAAATGTCACATGTATGCTGTATTTTCTTGCATTTTTTTTTAAATTTAGAATATGACCTTGCGACGGAATTGCAAAGAATTTGCAAGATTGTCTTGCAAATTACTCGCACATTTGCAACGGTTTTGCATGGGAATCCATGCAATTTCCTCGCAATTCTCACGCAAATCATTCTTAAATTATGTTTTTAGGTGTTAAAATATTTTAGGGTTTCGTCAATGTTTTAGTGTTAGATAACACTTTAATAGAGACATTAAACATTTCAAAGGTAGTACGATAAATAAATTTTATAAATTTAATCGAGAAAGTATATAAAATCTCAATTTTGGAGATTTGAACTAAATTACAAAACCATAACATTAGCATTCAAAATACTCTATAACGTTGGCGATATTTGATTCAAAAAAATTTAGATAAAGTTTTTCCGTTAACAACTTTTTCAATATCAGAATATAGAGAATGCGTTAAACTTTTTGAAACACTTGCTAAAACCGTAAACAAATCCCTAAAACTTATTAAATTAAACTTTTTGCAAGGGATTTGCAAGTAAATCGTCTCAAGACCCTTTCAATTTTGCAAGAAAATTGCGAGAACTCTTCCAAACCCTTGGCGTACCCCTAACGAATCCCTAAAACACATTAAAATATGATATTGCGACGTAATTGCGAGGGAATTACACAAACTCTCGCAAAGTGCTTGCATATTTGCAACGGTTTTGCATGGGCTTTATCTCAATTGTGCATCTCTTAAAAAGGAAGAAAAAATTAAAAACGTGCCAAGGGAGGTTCGAACCCGGGTTCCCTGGCATATAAGGGGAAGAGTTTATCCAACTGAGCTATTGTGATTTACAATTAAAACTTTCAAAGACAAATATTTATACTATACGATCTGCATCCAAAATTAGGTTAAATTTAAGGAAACTTTAACCTTCTTCCCCATTAACTCTATGCCGTCAAAATAAGAAACGAAGGCAAAGCTCTCCTCGCCGATTTCTCCATCTTCTCTGGTCCTTTCCTCATCTTCTCCTTGCGTCTCCCGCCTCTCCTCTCCTTCTCCCCGTGTTCTCTCTCTCTCTCGGTCTCTCCTCGCCGGTCTCTCGCCAAACTCTCGCCGGACTCTCGCCGAATCTCTCGCCGGATCTCTCTCTTCACGGTTTGCCCTCTTTCTGTATCTCCCGCCTCTCCTCTCCTTCTCCCTGTGCTCTCTCTCTCTCTCTCTCTCTCGGTCTCTCCTCGCCGGTCTCTCGCCAAACTCTCGCCGGATCTCTCGCCGGATCTCTCGCCGGATCTCTCTCTTCACGATTTGCCCTCATCTCCAGTCATTATCTTGTCTTTAATGTCTTTTTTTTGGCTATGTCATCAAATGTATCATTGGGAATCTGGTTTAACAAACCTTGTTCGCCAATCTTTTGAAGCCAAATTGAAAGTCCAAATGACTCGCCAAGTTTGTAGGTGGAAGGGTAAGTGGCGGAAGAAAGGTGATGCAGCAATGCCTTTGTGGTTTGACCCAAATGTTTGGGCTGGTCTAGTTGCTTATTGGCAAGATCCTGGCTCTGAAGTCCGGAGTTGTAACAGTCGCGCAGCCCGTTACTCTGACCCTGATGGACATGGACCGTCTAAGCATCGTTCAGGTCAGACTTCCTTCAGGGCCCGTGCGCGAGTGATTGTAAGTTGCTCTCTTTTTTTTAATCTTATTTCATTTAAGTTGTGATCTGAATTTTTATGATTTGAATAAATTTTTTTAATTGTAGGCTGAGGAGACTGGATGTTCTATTCCAGACTTGATTGGGGTTCTCGAGATCACTAAACGAAACCCGGATGGATCTTTTGTTCACGGCAAAGCTGAGCAGCTCTACAACGACGTGACATCAAAATTTCAGGAGTTATCTCAGGCTACTAGTGATGATCCAGAGAGCTCCGGTTCTGTTAGCCTCTCTCCAGCATAAAAGAACAAGATATTTTGTGAGGTAATTTAATACTGCTCTCAATCTCAAAGTTTTTTAAGTCTTGTGATATTGATCTCTCTAATTTTATTATGTAGTTTGCTCCTCGCAAAAAGGGACGAATGTATGGAGTGGGTTCTCTAAGTACGTCTTTAGGATCTGTTCCTGCTTCGTTTACTTCTAGCGGTTCTGAGGACGAGTCTTTGAAGAAGATTATCAAGGAACAAGCTCTTGTGATTCAGAGCCATGTAAGTGAAATCGGGAAGCTGAATGCTGTTGTTCGTTATCTAGCTAGCAAAGACTCTACCTTGGCGGACATTCTTCAGTCTAAAGACATGTCTTCTGAAGGCATGTCTCATGATTCTCGAGATGATGATGATGATGAAGAATCTGATGCTATTTAGTTTATTTTCTATTTTTGTAATGAATGTTGAAACTTTTTGTGTTTTTAAATGTTGATGTAATGAATCTTTGAATTTATCTATTTATTTCTAGTAATATTGTTTTTATAATTATAATTTCTTTTTACAATTTAAAAATATATTATAATTTAGTAAAATTCTAATTTTGCTATAAAAAACAATTTACTTGCAAATGACTTGCAAAATTGCAACGGAAGCAGGCTTGCAAATTTGCAAGGAAAGAATGTCTGTTGCAAACTTGCGACGAAACAATGTCTTGCAAATTTGCGAGGGAGTGGTAACCTTGCAAAGTTGCAACGACACATTTACTCGCAAACCGCTTGCAAACTTGCGAGGACATATATTCCATCGCACATTCGCAACGGCTCTACTTTGTTGCAAATTTGCGAGGAAAGTTTATCCGTCGCAAATTTGCGAGCGGTTTGCAAG
The DNA here is from genome assembly GCA_905132885.1 of Moricandia moricandioides. NCBI lineage: Eukaryota > Viridiplantae > Streptophyta > Magnoliopsida > Brassicales > Brassicaceae > Moricandia > Moricandia moricandioides. The sequence continues at coordinate 16,149 of CAJHQQ010000793.1, forward strand.
CAATCTTGATTTGCGACGAGCGATTTGCAAGGGAATGTGTATGCTCGCAAATGTCTCGCAATAAGCGATTTGCAACGGAATTGCAATGTTATTTTCCCTTGCAAATGACGTGTTTTCTTGTAGTGCCAGTAGTCTTCCGAAAGTCTTCTCTGAGAAGACTTCCATGTATGTATTCTCCGGAAGACTTCTTTAGAAATCTTCTCAAACAATAAATCCTAAAAATAATTTATAAAATTCATAAAAAATATTTGTATAGAGGAAAAATATAAATCATGTAACCACTAACATTTGTAATAAGATGATAGTGGTGAATGCAAGTAAAAGAAACAGGTTCATCACCATCAACCTTAGACGCTTCATAAAAAAAACTCTCATCCAAAATTTGGAATAAGATGATAGTGGTGAACGCAAGTAAAAGAAAAAGGTTCATGATCATACAAGCTTCTAAAGATTAAGTGTCCTTTCTCGTTCTCCGAAAGAGGGTTTTTAAATATAAAACTAGAGTATAAAAATTCCACAAGCAGAGGCACCCACATGACTTTCCAGCAATAAAGAGTTTGGATTTATTATATACTGTTGATCAAAACACTTTTTCCACGTTCATTGATGGTATCCAGTAAATACTGTCGAGTGGTTACGTCGTTATGTGCCCTGAGATGGATTTACCTTCCAAACATATGATTGAAACACATGAGCATTAGAGCAATCCTAATGGGGGTTCTATTTTGGAGAATTCTCAAAATACATATATGTATATATCTAATTTATTAAATTAAAGTCTTATATTTATCAACTACTAACAAGTCATAGTAAGACTATTTAAAGAATTAGTTAATATGACATATTTAATTATTTATATTAATAATAAATCGACTCTAAATTTAAATTTTACTTTTTAATTATAAAAAAATCCTAATGAAAAAGAATCTAACAAAATCTTACTTCAAAAATTAAATATTATTTTTAGAAAATAACACATTAATAAATTTGGTAATTAATAATATAATATTATTAAAAATCAATGGTAACTAAAATTTTATTATAAAACAAAAAAAATAAAAATTATATACTGTTTTTTATAAATTCTATAAATATATCTGGATTATATAAAAATAGCAGTGCTACATGAATTAAATATGATAAAATTATATTAAATAGGTAATTTAAACTTTTTAAATTTTTTATTTAAATAAATTATCACTCATCATTAAAATAAGTTAAAATTTGTAAACTATATAATATTTTTATACAAAATAAATGTATCAACATAGATTAAAGTTATATGTATATATATAGGGAAAATTGCTAAAAATGACTCAAAACTTGATTTTAAATGCAAAAGTGTACACGAAATTCAATCAAATGCAAAAGTAACCCAAAAGGCTAGTGAAAATACAATAAACTCATTGTGAGCAAACAAAAAAACTGTATTCAATTTTACCAAAATAACATTTTCGCGTGAGAAGACTTCTATAGAAGTAAGTCTCCTACGGAAGACTTCTCTAAGAAGACTTCCGGACGTCTTCTGTGAGTCTTCCAATAGTCCTCCGAAAGTCTTCTCTGAGAAGACTTCCATGTACGTATTCTCCAGAAGACTTCTCTAGAAGTCCTCTCAAACAATAAATCCTAAAAATAATTTATAAAATTCATAAAAAATATTTATATAGAGGAAAAATAAATATCATGTAACCCCAAACATTTATAAATAATGTAAATTTATATCAACTAAAATTGATTTTTTTTTCAACCTAGATGATTTAATGTAGAATGAGTCATGGTATTCATTGGTTTAGGGTTTAGTAACATATGTGATAGTATTGTAGGTAGTTTTAGGCGTAGATTTTGAAATCTATCTTCTTAACTTTTTTGTTTTTTTTTTGAATTTGACGTATGTGTTAGTGATCCTCTAATAAGATAATTGTAAACACTTCCTAAATTTATTTTATGTTTAAAGAAGTGTTTTTTGGTTAGTTAATTGATTTAGGGTTTCGGAAGACTTCGCGGGATGTCTTCTAACATATAATGCAGTAGAAGACTTCATGGAAGACTTCACGGGAGACTCTACAATTTTACCGCTTGAATTTCAGTGAAATTTAAATTCCCGCCTAATGGTGAAGTCTTTCGGAAGTCTTCCGGACGTCTTCTGTGAGTCATCTTGTAGTCTTCCAAAAGTCTTCTCTTTGAAGCCTTCCATGTACGTATTCTCCGGAAGACTTCTTTAGAAGTCTTCTCAAACAATAAATCCTAAAAATAATTTATAAAATTCATAAAAAATATTTATATAAAAAATATTTATATATAGGAAAAATAGAAATCATGTAACCACAAATATTTGTAAATAATGTAAATTTATATCAACTAAAATTGAATTGTTTTCAACATGGATGATTTAATGTAGAATGAGTCATGGTATTCATTGGTTTAGGGTTTAGTAACATATATGATAGTATTGTAGGTAGGTTTAGGCGTAGATTTTGAAATCTATCTTCTTAACTTTTTTTTTTGAATTTGACGAATATGTGTTAGTAATAAGATGATTTTAAACATTTTCTAAGTTTATTTTATGTTTAAGGAAGTGTTTTTTCGTTAGTTAATTGATTTAGGGTTTCAGAAGACTTCCAGAAGACTTCCCAGGATGTTTTCATACATATAATACAGTAGAAGACTTCATGGAAGACTTCACGGAAGACTCCGAGAAGACTTCTCAAGAAGTCTTCCAAACCAAACTCGAACTTAATTTACCTTCTATTTGAAATTAACCAAAAAAATCAAAATATATTTAACCTAACGTGATAATTTACCGTACATATAAATAGTAGTTTTTCAGTGTTTTTTTTTCACTTTTCGGTGTTTCAGAAAAAAAAAAGTTGGCGAAAACCCTAGCCTCCTTTTCTAAGGCGATTACTGTGACGATTTCCGACGAGTCTCTTCCGACTACCGGTTCCTCTTTATTTTAGATCCGAAACTGTTCGCTTCTCCCCTTGACTTCTTCCTCTATTTATTTCCTTTCCGACCTCAAGTTGACCCATTTGTCCGTAAGTCTCCCAAAAGTCTGCCGTAAATCTTCATAGAAATCAACTGTAAGTCTTCATGGAAGTCATCCGTAAGTGTTCATGGTAATCATCCGGAAGACTTCATGGAAGTCATCCGGAAGACTTAATGGAAGCCATCCGAAGTCTTCCGTAAGTCTTCCATGAAGTCTTCCGTAAGTCTTCGGTAAGTTTTCCGTAAGTCTTCCGAAGTCTTCCAAAGTCTTTCGAAGTCTTCCAAAGTCTTCACAGTCTGTATGTTAGTATAGAACTCTTGGTGTGTTTATTTTATGTTTGAGATGTTGTTTTATCATTGTTTGCAGGCTATACAATGGAATTACCAGTACTCCCGAATAGGTTGTTCACCCTAGGGGAAAAGCCCATTTCATTGAAGAGCATTGAATATCATACTGATGACCCCAGATTAGTTCCTGCTGTAAAGGATGCTCTCCATGCTGATGAATGGGAGGAGCTGAAGAACTCTATGTTGGGAGTCTTCATAAAGTTATGGGAGTTGAACTTTGGTTGGCGTCTAGGCTGGTTCACTATATGTTTTCAGCTCGATGTCAAGAAGAAGTACGAGCTGTGGAGTCTCATTGGTTCAGAGCCGGTGAGGTCTTCACTTATTGAGTTCAAATATCTCACCGGTCTTAACTGCGACTATGTGGAGCATGTGGATAATCCTCATGTATGGCTAACAAAGAATTTTTATCGGTTCTGGGAGTTGATGGGTGTTGATATCGATTCTGGTCCAAGCTCCCAACAAATAGTGGCGGCGTGTGGGAGATGTGGAAAGTGGTCTCGGGATGACCGCATGAGGCTGGGATACCTAGCCATCTACACATCATTCATTGAAGGAAGAAAGTCCACATCCGCTACACAGGCTAGTGATGAATCTTGAAGAGTTTGAGGCCTACCCATGGGGGAGATTGGCGTTTAAGATCCTTATGGACTCTGTGAAGGCTAAGGATTTGACAAAATCTTACACAATTGATGGGTTTATTTAAGTACTCCAAGTCTGGATCTACTTCGCTCTGCCCAACTTTTCTGCGGAGTATGGAAAGCCCATACGAAATAAACCAAGTCCTCCTTTGCTGGCTTATAAGGGGTATAAAGGACGAAAATTTGTCAAAGAGGGTATCTGCACACAAGTATGTCTCAGTATCTAACTTGATATGGTAGTGATTATTGTCTCAGTATCTAACTTGATATTCATTAATTCATGTAGACTCGTGTGGTGAAGGAGCTTGGTGAATTGTTCCTTCAGTGGGACAATGATAACACCGATGTGGCAGTTGAGAACCTCGTGAATCTCATCTGTGGTGGTGAACGTAAGATGAAGTGGGGCAAAGAGTGATGGGCAGACCATGGTACTAAGCCGTGGACCAATCCAAAGGTCAGCATTGTCAAAGATGAATCTCTTGAGCTTCCTTTCAAGGAAGAAAGAAGACCCTGGAAGAAACTTCGTACTGAGGCTCCTTGTGAGGCTCGTACTGAGGCTCCTTTTGAAGCTCGTACTGAGGCTCCTTCTGAGGCTCGTACTGGGGTTAAGAAAGAAGATCTTGAACAAAGTTTAAAGAACTTTGACGAAAGTTATGACTGATGGGTTTGGACAGTGCCTAAAGGAGATCAAGCTTCTTGCCGATAGGATTGAAGGTGTGGAGAAGGTGGGAATCAACCACAATGAACTTCAACTCACAGTTTCAGAACCAGATAATGTTGCGCACGAACTAGGGGTTAGTACTGAAACCTCTCCCAATATCAAAATGAAGAGGAATACTAAGAATAAGAAGTGAAAGTTGTATTTTGTATGGATTTTGTTTCATTTGTTGATTGGATGGATGGTACATGTGTTTCATTTGTTGATTGGAACCTTTGACTAAGTTAATTTTATGTGGATTGAACTCGAATTTGCAGAGTGAGAGTGTGAATGGGAAGAAAGCAGGAAGTGTCAACAAAGACACTGACCAAAAACAAATGAGTAGTATCAATGCACCTCAGGTCCCGGAGGTGGAAGATCCAAGTAAATCAGACTTGGATAGGGCGGAAGAGAGACGCTGGGTAAAGAAAGATGCTACCATGGCATTCCTCAGGGGAAAGAGTGAGTGAGATAGGAAGCTTGTTGCATCACAACAGTCTCCTTATCAGGGCAACAACACAGCCAAAGTGATCGTGCCGAACAAGAAGGCTGGTCTTGGCTATGATCCGTTTACTCCCCTTGACAAGAATAACACTAAGTTGCTTAATGAATTTTTGAAAAAAGATCCGTAAGTACTAATCTCCCACAGAAAATTAAGTTGGTTGTTGATCTATTTTTGCTGTTTTCAGGACTCATAAAATAATTTTGGATAAAAGACCACCGGGGCCAAGTCTGTGGTATTCCACCATCCGAACACCTCTAAAATGGCTCTACGACTAGGTAAGATTTTTAAGATTTACTTGTGAAAGTCTTCTGGAAGTCTTATGTAAGTCTTCCGGAAGACGTCTTCTGGAAGTCTTCTGTAAGTCTTCCGGAGGACGTCTTCTAGAAGTCTTCTGAAAGTCTTCTGAAATTCTTCTGTAAATCTTCTGGAAGTCTTCCGGAGGACATGTTCTGTAAGTCTTCCGGAAGTCTTCTAGAGGACGTCTTCTGGAAGTCTTCTAACTTGTTATGTCTTCTTGAAGTCTTATGCCTTGTTATGTTTTTCAATGCAACATATGGATGGTTATATCAATTTACTGAGGCAGCGGTTTCAGAGGCATCCAGAGCACTTTAGGAGCGAGAGGCTTTGCATTCTTGATCACGTGTTTAGAAAAATATGGACGTTCAAGTACCCAGAGTTTAAGAGATCAGAGCCCGATGTAAACGGGTTAGGAAGGATGCTCCCTGCAGGGAGTTGGGATTATTATGCTGGTTTACTACCCAGATTTTTCCAAACAAATAAGGTTTGGGGATCGGATGTGGATAACATTTACGCGCCAGTAAAACTCAATAATGATCACTGGATTGCTATTTGGGTGTCCATTCCTAACAGGCACATCACCATCTGGGACAACATTATTTCCCATATTAGACCTGCTTAACTCGCTGAGTTAAAGGAGCTTTTTGCCAAGATGCTACCTTATCTGCTTGTTGAATGTGCTGGTTCCGTCGAAGAGCGAGTGAAATACACACTAGAGCCATTCACATATGCGAGAGTGGCTGCCGGAGTACCTCAATGTCGTGCTGGTGATTGTGGTGTGTTCACCTTGAAATACATTGAGTGTCATGCTCTTGGAATGGAATCATTTCCTCCTGCCTTATCTGATAAGAACGTCAAGAGCATTAGGGAGAAGATGGCTACTGACCTATTTAATGAGACCCCTGACAACAATGGAGAAACCGATATTGAGGGCTTGGATCTGTATGATTGAACTAATCATTTGTATCCTTGAACTAATCTTTTGTAACATTCAACTAATATTTTGTACATAATTCTAATTCTAATGAAGGAACCTATTCAAACACAATACATAAGACATAAGATAAGTTCATAAGACATAAGTTCATAAGACATAAGATAAGTTCATAAGACATAAGATATAAGTGCGCAAGACTTCCGGAAGATATCCTCCGGAAGACTTACAAAAGACATCCAGACGACTTACCGAAGACTTACAGATGACTTACAGAAAACTTACAAAAGACTTTAAGAAAACACCTTCCTGAAGACTTACAGAGGACATACAGACGACTTACCTAAGACTTCAAGAAGACTTTAAGAGACACCCTCCGGAAGATTTACAAAGGACATCCAAATGACTTACCGAAGACTTACCGAAGACTTATAGAAGACTTCAAGACGACATCCTCCGGAAGACATACAGAGGACTTTCAGAAGACTTGCAAGAGACTTGCAGAAGACTTACAGACGACTTACCGAAGACTTACAGACGACTTACAGACGACTTCAAGAAGACTTTAAGAAGATACCCTCCGGAAGACTTACCGAAGACATCCAGACGACTTACAGATGACTTCAAGAAGACTTTAAGAAGATACTCTCCGGAAGACTTACCGAAGACATCCAGACGACATCCAGACGACTTACCGAAGACTTACAGACGACTTACAGACGACTTACAAACGACTTCAAGAAGACATACAGAAGATTAGTTCTCACTATTTGGACAATTTGGACGTGTATGACCAGGTTGTCTGCAGTTTGAGCAGCTATAATCCTTGTGTAGCTTCCGCGGTTTGTGTCCTCTCATCCTAGATAGCTCCAACCAAGATTGCCATTTTGATTTCTTTTGTCGCCCTGGACCACGCTTTACATCTGGAGGAAAACAAGTCTGAGACTCAACTTCTCCACCACAAGGATATATATTCTGTGAGTATACTGCATACAAATATTCCTTCGAGTATAGGGGGCACACAAGTGTTGCAATATGCCGATTAGCAAAGGTTCCAGCTGCGTTTACCACCTGTCACAAAGAATTGACTTCCATCAATTGGTTGGACAGTCATCTTATCCGCTAACTCCTCACGAATCACCAATAAGTATTCAACTCCCCGACTATTTCCAGTTGTGAGATTCAGAGCATCTTCTCGCCTTTTGCAATACCACCTTCCTAACTTTTCCCTTATAAACTCCAAAAGAAACACTATGGGAAATCCTCTTGCTCTCTTGAGAGCGGAGTTAATAGATTCAGCTATGTTGCTTGTTTTTATATTGTACATTTCTCCATGACAATGAACCCGTGACCATAGTCTCACGTCCGCTTCCTCCAAATATGTTATCAATGCCGGGTTAGCATTCTGAATCTCCTCCATGTAGCGGTTAAAGTCGAAGAGTGTATGAGCATAAGCAGCGCCTTTACCAAGTACAATAGATGCTTCCCTTTATACTTTTGGACAATGTTCTGTTGTAAGTGATAATAACATATTCCTCGGGTTGCCCAAGGGAACACCTTTTTTACACGCGCTTTTAATGGCTCTTTGCCGGTCGGAGACTATCATCAAAGCATGCTGATTAGATACACAACTCCTCAGTTGTGTGAAAAACCATTCCCAAGCATCATCATCTTCTATATCTACGATTCCAAAAGCCAATGGAAATATTTGAAAATTACCATCTTGTGCAGCTGCAACTAACATAACACCTTCATACTTCCCACTTAGGTGAGTCCCATCCACCACGATGACCCTTCTCTGATACTGGAAACCAGCAATAGAAGCTCCAAATGATATAAATAGATACTTAAATCTATTCTCAGCATCAAGTTTTGTATTAGTCTTAGAACCCGGATTTGCTAACGTGATTTGCTCCAAATATGAAGGCAGCCTCTCATACCCTTCTTCTGCTGATCCTCTTACCAATTTTTGAGCATGTAACAATGCTCTATATGAAGTGGTGTAATCTAGATTCATGCCAAACATGTTCCTCATTGTATCTTGGATATGCTTCGGATTTAACCCATCAATGATTCCAACGCGATCTATGAAAAGCTGACCAACATACTTCGCAGTAAAATATTTCCGGTGAGCCCGTCGTTCAGACACAGAACATGTATGAGTCTTCACATACTTTGTTACCCAAAACGTGTTTGTTCCATGTTTCACACTCGCTCTAAGCTTCCATTTGCACCCAAGAACACGACATTTTGCTACAAGTAGAGTTTTAGTGGTCTTGTATATTTTGAAGGAGAATTTATGCTTCACCGCTGTCAACCGCAACTCTGAAACCAATGCCGCTTTAGTGAGAAAACTCTGGCTGACATAGATATTGGTGTTAACTATCCCATTTGAGCTTTCTTCTTCATTAGCATATGTCTCTTTGAAATTCTTAAAACATATATCTTCTTCCTCTTCCTCTTCCTTTTCCTCTTCCTCTTCCTCTTCCTCTTCCTCATCCTTAACTCGTCCATACTCACTGTAATCTCCAAACTCATCATCCACTTCAGCAACATACTTCTCCTCCTCATAATTTATATTTTGAGGCAAATTATCATCATCTTACACTTCATTTTCTTCTTCCCCTCCATTTTCTTCTTCTCCTTCAACAGCTAGATTTCCTTCAGCGTAGGCATCATTAACATTCCTCATCCTGCCTCGGCTTGATACACAAAGACGTACAACATGTGTTTTACTTATCTTGATCAAGTTCTGAACTTGTTTATCCCTTGTAACATGAATAGGAGGAGTATCAGGAGCTATTTGTTGCATTAGTGCGTTTGGTAACAAGTAAGTTAAATCCACAACCTCCGTGTTCTTATCCAGGTTAAAATCTTCTACAGCCATTTCAACAAGTTCATCATGTGTAGAACCATCACTCAAAAAGAACATTCTCGCTCCTTTGACATTATCAACCACAAAATCCCAAGAATTATCTTTCACCAACCATTCTCCGTAAACAACAGGTAACTGAAGCATAATTTGAAAAAATCATATTAAAAAACATTAGCAAACACACAACAACATATTAAAAAAAACATGAGAAGACTTCTTAAGAAGTCTTCCGTAAGTCTTCTTACGGAAGACTTCTTAAGTCTTCCGTAAGTTTTCTCACGAAAGACTTCTTAAGAAGTCTTCTACGTTTAGGTAGGAACATTAATAAACATAAAAAGTTTGTAACCTCATAATTATCATCATTTTAGTTATGAATTTCACTCACGAGCCCCAATACACATTAATTAAAAAGAAAATGTTAAAAATTCGTTTTGAGTCTTGAGAAAATTGAAGTTTAATAAAGATTGACATAGAAGTCTTCCGTTTAGGTCATTTTTGTAATTGTAAATTTACGAAGGAAGACTTCTCTAGAAGTCTACTATGTAGAAGACATATTGAGAAGTCTTCCTTTGTAAATATTGGCTTACTTTTGATTTTGAAAAATTCTCGAGATTCCCAGAGAAGAATTCCCTAGAAGTCTTCTCGGATAAACAGGTTGGTTTTGCAATTGACCGAATTTTGTCAGAAATTTGACTTCTGTAGAAGACTTCACTAGAAATCTTCCGGCGGAAGACTTCTAGGGAAGTCTTCTTTTTTATAACATGAAGTCTTCTCAGCGTCGCCAGAAGTCTGTCTGGGTTACTTTTTCAATTGAGAATTAATAGCAAAACATTAAATATTAATGAGAAGACTTCTCTAGAAGGCTTCCGCCGGAAGACCTCTTAAGAAGTCTTCTCTCGTTACCAAATGTTTGACCCGAAACCCGAAATAAAACTTGAGAAGAAGTCTAGAGATGTCTTCCAGCGGAAGACTTCTAGAGAAGTCTTCTCATTAATATTTAATTTTTTGCTATTAATTCTCAATTGCAAAAAGTAACTCAGGCAGACTTCTGGCGACGTTGAGAATACTTCATGTTATAAAAAAAAAGAATTCCTTAGAAGTCTTCCGCCCAGAAGACGTCTAGAGAAGTCTTCTACTGAAGTCAAATTTCTGACAAATTTCGGTCAATTGCAAAACCAATCTGTTTATCCGAGAAGACTGCTAGGGAAGTCTTCTCGGTTTTACTTATTTATTTTTTTGTAATCAAAGGAAAGTTAGAAGACTGCTGGGGAAGTCTTCTAGTCAAAACACGCAAAATGTCAATTGCAAAACTAAACTATGCATTGACCAGAAGGCTTCTCTAGAAGTCTTCTTCGCGAACATATCTGAAAAACAATATCGATTTCATACCTTGGACCGTCAGATGACTTGCTTAGGCTTCTCCAAACACACAGAACTTCAATACTCAAGCTACCAATCCGTTACTCTATGAACATTACAAAGTTTGGAATAAAAATCTTGGGTTTTTGAATGATTTTTTAAGGAAAGTGAAAGACATGTGGTTTGAATGCACAACAAATGAGATAGTAAGAGAAAAATTTGTTTTTTTGTCATTAAGACCTTCAAATTGGTTGTTGATGATAGTTGGAGGATTGATGACAATGGTAATATTGTAAATATTTGGTGAAAATAAGGATGATAGAGTAAAAGACTTATTTAAAAAAAAAGCAATGGCATTTTTGTGAATAACTCAAAAATTTAGGGTGAATAAGGCAAATAAAATTTCCAAAAAAATAGTTGGTTAGTTTTGCATTTGAGTTGAAATTTTGAGTCACTTTTGCAAAACACCCATATATATAACTTTTTATTTATTTTGAAACTCTAAACAATATATTGTTTAAAAATATTTATATACAAAAATTTAATAGTATATAATAAACTTTATTTCATATACTATTTAAAATATTTTATTAGAGAAATATAAAATTTTAGTAATCCATTTAAAATATTAATGAAAAATAAACTTTTAATTTTAAATTTATTTTTCTTTTAATCATAACAAAATCTATTGAGAATTTTTTTCAAAATAATACCAAAAATTATAATATTTTATTTATAAAATAATAGATTAGATATAGTCACAAAAAATCAAAATTCATTTAATGTTCCAAATATAAAAATAGTTGTGTAATTTTGCAAATTTTTCTTGACAAAATATAAGATTTTGAAAATAAATATTTAAACTCGCAATCATAATATTGAATTACAAAATATAAAATCATAGATAATAAAAAATAACCTTTTGAAATGCACCACAAAAAAATTATTTATATATGTTGTAAATATTAAAATAAACTAATATTTTGAAGTCTTAATTTTTTTTTTAAAAAATAAAGCTTAATATCATAACATCCAAAAAATATCCTATATCAATAAAATTTACTAAAATGATATGATAGATACTACTATATATAAATTTACTAAAAAAATAAGGCTATATTATTTAAACAAAACAATTTCTTACTTATAAATCCCGTAAAATACTAAAATGATATATGTTAAAATATATTTTCTTATACACAACATGTAAATAGAAATGATCTTAAATATATTTATTTTATTTAATATTAATAAATAAAATTTAAAATATATTATATGCAAAATGTATAAATTAAAGAAAAAAATATATTATGAAAAGGTTATCTATTTGATTATTTCGTATGTTTATTTTATTGTACCTAATTCGAAAATGTATTAGTAAGTAATAAAACTTAATAACAAAGTAATTTTTTTAAATAAATCACTATATATTAATAATATTAAATAATAAATATAAAAATATTATATATTTACACAATATATTACACTAAAATATATATATATATATATATATATATATATATATATATATATATATATATATATATATATGTAATAATATCTATATATTTATAAAATAAAAAAGTATCCGCACGGACATGCGGGTTAAAATTTAGTTAATATTTAATTGTGAGGTTCTTAACTTTATAGGTAAACAATCCAAAATTTCTCTGCATAAAATTTTTGGAGTGAGATTTCCGTAAAGTTAAAAACCTTATAATTAAATATTAATATTAATATATACATAAACACATATATATATTGAAAAGCCTAAAGTTAGAACCCTTCATTTGTGCTCTTGGGTACTGTGCATCCCATCCTTGATTTTCTTGTATATAACATTTCTAGCAGTCCAACATTTTGATTTCACAATATATTAGATTTTTTTATTGTGTTTTCTCAAACATTACAAAATTTAAGTTGTTACAAAAAAAATACAAAACATCCAACCATTATTTCAGTTCATCTTCTCTGTTTTTCTCTTCCTATTTGCACTTCACGTGGTTGATTTCTTATAATACTTTTAGTAACATTTTTTAACAATCCCAAGAAAAAAAATAAAACATATAGTTTATAGATAGAGAGAAACATATACAAAATACATTAACTTCAACAAAACTTATCTTTTCAAAGAATTTTAGAAAATATTTAAATCCGATAATAATTTTATGTTTCTTGTATTTTAAAATTTTCCGAGAAAATTACAATAAAGAAGAAATAAAGAGAAAGATTTACATAAAATTCCTATAGATCTATTCTAGCAAAATTATATTACCGTAGAATAGTGGAAATGAACTATTGATAATTCAAGTTAATTATTATCATTTAATATAATATGCATAGTAAATAGTTAGGTTGTTGGAACATGCAGCTAAATCTTCTGTATTGAATAGGAAAATCTTAATTTGTTATTCTCAGAAAAAAACAAAAAAGTTATAATTATTAGAAAAGGCAGAAAGGAATTGGTATTTAAACCTCAAAGAAGCAAGACAACTAGAGGAGACTACAACCACTAGACCAAAGTAAACTTTAGTACAATTGACGCCTCTAAAATATTTATCATCTGTGGCGCCTAAAACTCTAGCTTTATGGACTTTAGTCCGGGGCCGGCCCTGATCCCAAAAACAATTCCACATCTCAAAGGTACCGACGTGAATTTCCATCAATAAAGAATTCAGATTATTATATGATGTTCGATCAAAACATTTTTTTCCACGTAAATTGATGATACCCAATATACATTATCAAGTGGTTTAAGTCGTTTTGTGCCCTATAAGAAGACACTAGATGTTGACTGCCCTTAAAAAGCGCTGATATTTGTTTTGTTGATTATTTCTATAAATTTTGTATAGGCCATATGGTTCGATTATATAGAATATTGAACGAAATCTAAATTTTATAGTGTTGCAAAATGACCATTAATTAAATATGAAATTGTCACTCAACTGTTATATATATGATTGCTAAATAAGTAAAACAATGTTTGTGAATGAAATTTGTACTTGTTCAAATTTTATATTTACCACAATTAGTAAAATTTAATTAATTATATTTTTTCATAAAGTTTTGTAAATATATAAAGTGGATTATTTTCGTTTCAAAATTGTGAAAATGTCTTAAAATATATTTGTTATGAATTTACTGAATTATAGTAGATTTAAAAATAACAATAGAACTAATTATGATGTTTATTATTAATAATTTAGGATGGTCAACTAAGATCACTAATAATTATTTATAGACTAATTTACCATTTTGATTAATTTAGTTTAATGTTTTCCAAGGTCCATCTTAAAAATTTGACCAAAATGCCATTAATGAATAATCAAGTTTACACATACAATAAAAGATAATTTTAGAAAATTTAAATTTTTCATTGAGGATATAATTTTAGAATGATCATATTTTATTGGTATTGCTTATGAGATGTATTTACCTTCCAAGCAAATGAATGGAACACATTCCCTAGTCCCTCCATATTAGTGAAGTGATTTTAGATATGTTATTTTTAGAATTAATTCTATTAAAAAAAAGATAACATAGTATAATAGAATTGTTGACATAGCTTAGATAAATAAGACACGACAATTATATTTAATGTTAATTTTTGTTTTTAGTAAACTATTTACAATATTGTAAAATTCATATATCATTATTAAAATAACTATAACTAAATATGATATTGAATAATATAAAATATTTTAGAAATTTATAAATATTACTTAAGTATATTTTAAAAACCATATACTTTTATTACTAACATTTTTTTCAAAATTTTATATAATCTTTGTTTTTAAAATATAAAATTTAATTGTAATATCTTTTGTTTCCTTTTGGTATCTAGAATTTTTAGAATTTTTTTTTTGGATAATTATAAAAATTATATTTTTTATAAAAGAAATTATACTACTTGATTTAATATATCTGAACTAAAAGATAAATAAATGAAAATTTATATGAGATTATAATTTGAATATATATTTATATGTAGTTTTAAAAATTAAATCAATTTTTATTTTATCTTAATTTTATGTTCAAATAAATCAATATTTATATTAAGATACTGGTAAAAGTAATGATCTTAAATATTAATAAATTTAATTTTAAAGATAATTTATATTTTAAAATTATTTAGCTATACATAATGCAGGAAAACACATAGTAATCATTACGTACTGTGCATTCCATTTCCACCCTCCCTTTCTTGTACATAACATTTCTAGCAATCAAATATCCTGATTTAACAATATATTAGATTTTGATATGTGTTTTTAAGTGCATAGTATTTTACGTTATTGAAATATACTAAAATAAAAATATTTTTAAAATATAGTAAAATAAAAATATTAAAACATTTTGATTTAAAAATTAAATTTTGTTAAGAAAATTTGAAAACAATTATTTTAATTTTATGTATATTGACCAATTAGTCAGATTTTGTAGGTATGTTTGTATATTAAATCTTGAAAGCATTTATTTCGATTTGATGTGTACTTTCCAATTAGTCTTACCAACAATTAAGTACTAAAATATTAGATCCTACAAAAATATTTCCGCTGAAGTCTTATAAATACCATATATTCAAGTTGATATGTTGTATATTAAATCTTAAAAGCATTTATTTTGATTTGATCTGTCCAATTAGTCTTACAAACAATTATATACTCAAATATGAGTCATTTACATCCTAGAACAGTTTTGCAAGTTTTATTAAATCTCTCAGGCAGTTAGTTCTACGTGGATATTTTTTAGGTAAAAAGATTCAGTTTGCCATCTAAAAATGTAACCGATGCATTGAGTTTTAGTCAGATGGTTTTTATTTGGTTGGGTTTTTAAAATTTAGAAATTAGTGGTGGAAGCCAAATTAAACCTGATTTAAATCAGCGGACGTGTAGAAAAAATTATTTACGTTTGGTAACCTTAAGCGAGGTGAGACAGAGAAACTAGAAAGTCGACAAAGAAGAGAAGAGTGACGATAGCGATTTTCAGCCATAAAAATTGTAGAGAAGTTGTTTCGGGGAGGATGTAGAGGAGACAGAGCCGGCGTGGAAAGGAGAAAGCCGATGGTGAGTGTTTTATGGGTGTTTTATTTTGGTAGATCTAAAATCGATTATGAATCTAAGTATTGTTTTTGGATTTTGGCAGTTACGGAGGATGTTGAGAGTGTTAAGAAGGACTATGAGAGAGGCTATTTGTGAAGGATTGATTTCCGGTGAGAGATACGCATTCTGTTACATCTACCTCATCTCGTCTTCTTCCTACGTCTCTGGAAAATTCATTATACCAATCGTCTCTGCCTCACAGAAATCTAGAGTCTGAACTCAAATCATAGCCGACATAGCGAAGAAAATGTCAGATTTCGTTGTCGACAACTTTTCTATTAACAATGATATTTATTTCAATTTTTCCTGAATCCTCATAGACCATCGGAAAGAGGACATAAAGATGGTGCACAAGAATATTTCCTTCATCTTTTACAAGCCTCGTGTTTTTTTCTACAACGTGATATTCCTTCACGGTAAAGAAGCCATTGCAACCCAATAGCAAGAGAGCATATGGATGACGATGATATTTTCTCCAATTCTTTATACTATTTTTACTGTCTTTATCATTGAGCCGATGTTTCTTATGTAATTGATACTTAGCTAAATCGTTGTGTTTATGCTTTGAGATAGAATGCATATCAGATTTTTTTACGTTTGGTGTATGTTATTGAAGAACTACATGTTTCATCTCTTGATCGCCTTGAGCTATTATGTCTTTGTTTTATACGTATGTTACCATATTTTGTTGTACACATAAAAATTATCATATTTGTTGTACACGTGTACACCAGTCTAGGTCAGTATTTTTGTAGTCTTGTACACTTTGAAAACTGAATTTTACTATGGTTAGTTAATCTTATGTAAACATTATGCAATATGTGTGCACATGTACAATAATCTGATTTACACAAACTGTTGGAAATCCTAACCAAATATCCACATTTGACAACACTTAGGCTACACAACACACCCATCTCTTCATATGGACATGTACAATAATCAGATTCACACAAACTTGTGCACACTATTATGCCTTCTAAAATTTAAAACATTATGTCACAACTACATTAAAATACCACAAATATAATTTGAGCAAATATATATATTCAGTTTACTAAAAAATAGAAATATAAGTAGAAGAGAACAAAGTTATAAAAGATAACAAAGTTAAAACAAAAAAGACAGCAAAAGGAGCCGGATCCGTGAAATAGAGTTCACACTGGAAACTAACAATACTCACAACTAGACATTTAATTGGACCAAGATGGGAGAAAAATATTAGCACCGCAAATATCGCCAGTGTGTACACATGTATTTCACTATCCACATGTACAATATCAAAAATCACATATACACTGGTTCTTTGTACACTGCAGAATTTATGATATCTGATGATTCTAATGATTGTGAGTATCTTCTTATAGTTCATTTTGATCATATTAGGTTTTTTTTAGATGTATAAATTGAATTTGTTTGTTTATTTGCATGTAACATGGGATATGAATGTAACTTTAGAAGTTTATGGGAAAATTTTAGGAGAAATATGTGCGTCTGAAGAGTTTTGAGATCAAAATTGAAATGATGTAAAACTTGGGACCTGAATTGCAAAAAAAAAAGCTAAAGTTACCCATGTTTTCTCTCGAGCTTTCGTGATAGTTGGAGGCGCGTTGGGGGCGAACAAAACTCACAACGAAGATAAATCCCAACGAATAAGGAGGAGCTGAGACACGGTTGTGGTGTTGGAACCCTAATTTCTTGGTGGTGCCCATGTGAAGGAGCAGTGGTGGTCCTGGTGGATGAATTTCTTGATTTTCATAGTCTGGTTCATTGTGGATGATGGGTCTTCTGCATCATCTTAGCCGTCGAAACTGCTCCACCGTCGTCTATGTCTCTGTCGTCGTTACACCAAAATCGATAACGTATCTGCCGTTGATGTCATTATCGTATATGTCACTATTACACATCATCGGAAATACACCTTGATCTATCTTAAAAGATAGATTGAGCAACAAATACGATAATTACATGTAAGCTCTTTTGAAAAAAAATAATCTGAAGAATCATATTTCAATTTAGAAAAAAATAGAAAGTTTGGGAGAAAGAAGACGAAGAAGAAAGATAGAAGGACCTGTTTTGTCTATGATTAGTTTGACCATTAGCTTGTCTATAATAATGAAGGATTGTGATGAAATCCTACCAATAAAAGAATATATAATCTGAACCGTAGAGTGGGAATATATATATGTGCGGTTGAGGTTATTTCCCTCTAATACACTTGTTTGGTTAGTCACCAGTTTAGTTGCGAATTGACTAATTTGTTAAAAAAAAAAGAGATGCTGTTAGAAAAAAAAATGGTCTAGTAGCAGAGTGTGACCTATTGTCTTGATAAAACTCATAAACTGCCAATGGCTGTAATTCTTTCTTCAAATATTAGATCCTCACAAAAATATTTCCACCGGCCATTTAGTCTTATTAATACCATCTAATTCAAGCTAAATTTAAACACAAACACACATCTCCCAAAGCAGAAAAATATCAATGGCCTTGACATATTAAATGTACATTTACAATTTTAGATCTATATTAGTAAGTTGGTGGTGATGAAGCTAAAAAGCAACGTGTGGGAAGAATAACCAAAATTCAATATGTGCTTTTACATATATATATATATATATAAAGCTTCTATAAAATTAATAATATTAAAACTTTCAGGATTTATTAATTTTTATATTTATAAATTTTCAAAAAATCTTTTTTAGATTTTTATTTTTAAAACATATTTTCGTGGAGAAAAATAGAATGAATATTTCTTCATATAGTTAAAGTTTTTAGATTTCAACGTTAACTATTTTATTAAAGTATTGATATAGTTTGTATGATGAATTGTATATTATATAATACAAATTCACTTTTATATGTAATTTAATAAAATGAAAATGAAAATCATTTCGAAGAAAGATACACGAAAATATTTTTTGTATATGTTTATAGAAAATTTATATATAGGATAATTATTAATTTTTAATTTTAATAGGAACATATATTTATCTAAGCATTTTTAAATATTATTATTATTTGAATAATCGCCTATTTTATACGAGTCTAACTTACAACCTTATAAGTTCATTAGTTTATAATATATATTAGTTTATCGAGTATTAGTATAAAGAGTTTATACTATAATTGGTTATGATGTGTCACTCACACTGTAACCTCTCACTCTCTCTCTCTCTATATATATATATATATGTATATATACTATATATATAATTAGAGTTAATACTATAATTGGTTGTCGCACTTATTTCGTCTCTCTATATATTTCTCTCTCTTGCATCCTCATTCACATTCTTTCTCTCTTTCTATCTTTCACTCTCATCCTCATTTAATTTCTTTCTCACCCTCATTCATATGCTCTCTCTCTCTCTCTCTCTCTCTCTCTCTCTCTCTCTCTCTCTCTCTCTCTCTCTCTCTCTCTCTCTTACACTCATTCGGTCTCTTGATGTAATTCTCTCTGTCTCACTCATTTTTGTATTTCTATATATCTCTCTATCACTGACACTATCTACCCCTCTCTTTCACACACACACTCATTCATATTCTCTCTCTCTCTCTCTCTCTCTCTCTCTCTCTCTCTCTCTCTCTCTCTCTCTCTCTCTCTCTCTCTCTCTCTCTCTCTCTCTCTCTCTCACACACACACACACACACACACACACACACACACACACACACACACACACATTTATATTCCATTGGCTTTGATATCAGAAACGAGATCCTCAAATCTTTCAAGATGGTCCATTGGATGCTCATGTGGTTGAACATGGAAAGGTGTCTGTCCCACAAGTGTAAAGTATGCCATCAGCTCGAAATTGTGCCTGTGGAACAAATGACAGATCTTTTGACGCAGTATTGGTCTGGACTGTTGTAGTAAGCCAACGTTCTAGTTCGAGAAGCCTCAGGATCGACATTAGCAGCTTCTAGAGCAACTACTCGTGGTCAGAGATTACACACTATATTTATAGATATGTAGATTAAGCAAGGTAAGTAATTAAATAACAGTAAACAATAAAGCAGTTAATTAGCTAGTTGTAAGACAATATGAGAAAATAGCTAGACTTAGGGTTTCATGTAATCAAGATTATAGATATATAGAAGCTAAAGGTGTGTATGTGATATTCTAGAACTTGAACTC
The DNA here is from genome assembly GCA_905132885.1 of Moricandia moricandioides. Classification (NCBI taxonomy): domain Eukaryota; kingdom Viridiplantae; phylum Streptophyta; class Magnoliopsida; order Brassicales; family Brassicaceae; genus Moricandia; species Moricandia moricandioides. The sequence continues at coordinate 36,027 of CAJHQQ010000793.1, forward strand.
TAGTGTATAGATATCCAGCCGTCGCATGTGAGTCTAATAATTATCTAAGTCCAATATTCTAGCTATCTCTAATGAACACGGAATGAATCGTCGATTGATTGTAGGCGCTTAGCATTGATCGATGGCTACCTTAAATCGGGTTTAGTGTCCTATTCAATTTGTTCACTAAGTTCCTAGACCAGTTGCCACATGTATCTAGTAACCTAGCTCAAAAGGATAAATTCAAGCAAGGACGTACTATCATATTTGTCTACAATCCTAAAATCAGGGTTCTAGTTAGCTACTCTAGAACACAAGCATTAATAGTAATTCAATTTATGGATCTACCACCTTAGTAGTTCTATAGTTTTGGCGAATCGTTCATAACCCTAATTAACCCTACATCAAACAAAGAAAACTACTCAGACATGACCAAGAAAAACATGATAATAGACTAAATAGAAATCATAAATAGAATAAGGAATAAGAAACAATGGAGTTCCAAACAAATCTCTGAAGGAATCTTGGATCTTCTCTCCAAATCAAACTAAAAGATTCTAAGTACTCTTTTCTTAATTTTTTAATTTCTTGTAGTACGACGGTTTAAGTGAAGTTAGAATTCCATGATACAATTACACATCAACTATCTCACTGCATTCGAGAATAGAAGCTAACGAACCAAATAAATAATATGTTGCATTTTCATAAAAGTAAAACACAAGAAAACAATGATGAACTATTCACATGGGAGAACTTTTCTCCTTGTTGTTTTGAATGTATGAACGTGTGGGAATTTTTTTCACTTCTGGAAGACCAACATTAGTCAATGGATTATTTACTCACATTAAATGACATAAAAGAAATTGATTACTTAGACCAATATGTTAGTTTTTAAAAGATAGATATTGCATTTGACTAATTAAAGTATTAAACAACAATAGCCTTTTCTTTAATGGGTTTCTATATTCTTTATATTTAAAAAAATATAAAGAATCATTATGAATAAGTTTTAAAAATGAGTTACTAGACATAATATCTAACTAAGTTATTTAAAATCAAATATCAAACCAAAATATGCAATGTGAAACATTTGTTAGTTTTACACTGTCACATCTAGAGTTCTGTAATTTTATAAAACACTCACTTTGGACCTCAGTTTCTTATTCATAACAACTCTGGTTTTAACAAATGAATACACTATCTCGTAATGTTTACAATGACGATTTTATCGTGCCCAAAATCTAGTCATTACGATAGGTGTCTCCACTGAAAAACCCACAGGAAAATGCTCCATGCAAATTTGTCAAAACGAGTTCCAAAAATTCTCCAAATGAATAAAAATAACTGTAAAAACATGATGAATCGACAAACTTGACTTGTTTGACAAGACTCGATATAGTGTTTGAAAGTACAAGTGAAAATCAACTGCATGATTATTGATAGCATTTTTTTTTGCCATGAACTAGTAATTGTTAATAACAACTTAATCTCCTTAAATATATGGATTCTAGGTTGTCATTTGGTTGGATATAATCTATTAAAGATTACCTTATTTGAAATCAATTGTTTAAATTAGCTGATAAATTTACGTACATCTTGAATTTATAGTTACAGCTTCCTAGTGTTTACAAACTAGATTACTTGTGTGACAAATCAGAATATGAACAAAGGTTTGCTAGCACCTCAACACTTTCTTGTATTTGTACCATCATACTTTATTTTTAAAATTTCATGTGGTCTATTGCCAATGATTTTACGTGGTAAGCAACACATCCTCCATATTTCACGAGTAACTGAAAATCATGCATACTTGCATTCATCATCCATTAAGATTTTAGAAATTGTTAACTTTTTAGATTCAAGGAAATAAAGAGTAGTTTCGAAGAGTACTACAATTTTCTTTAAACTGTATTTCATACTAAAATTTTTTCATCTTTTATCACATCTAACTATTTAATAATTTCTTTTAATTTGATTTATAAATCTAATTTGTATGCTTTGATTTTTTTCTTTCAAAATATATTCTTGCTTCTTATAAAATATACACATCTAGCACAAGATATTATTTGTGGTAGCAAAACCACCATTATCTTTTTTTATTATCACCAAATTGACTTTACAAACTAAAATACACATTCAGTCACATTGGTATGCAATTTCTCTTTCTTTTTTTTGCATGGTTAATCTTCTTACGCCTTGCGCTAAGAACTGACCAAATATGAATGTTTTTATCAAATATCAACACACATTTTATTTCCTATGGAAAAATACCTCTCCAAAAATTATTTTGGTTGCGTTGACTCACCAAATTCGTTTCAATCTATATCATTTGATCCATTAAGAATCTGGATGTTGCTTATAACATTGTTATATTTTGTCATACTAAACTCAAATCTGTTCACACATATCAACACACATTTTATTTCCTATGGAAAAACACCTCTCCAAAAATTATTTTGGTAGCGTTGACTCACCAAATTCGTTTCAATCTATATCATTTGATCCATTAAGAATCTGGATGTTGTTTATAACATTGTTATATTTTGTGATACTTGAAACTCAAATCTGTTCACAAAGAACAAAAACAAGTTAATACATTACTTAATGTCAAACACAAAATTAATATAAAAACAACCCAAATAATTTTAATATTAAAAAAACAAAAGTTAATTAATCTATTAACAAGATCTCAAATGAAATAATTAAATAAAACCGGAATCTCAAACAATATAAAAACCGGGTTAATGAAATTTGAGATACTGCATCGCAAACCAGAAACACAACACTAATCACACTTGAAAAAAATGAAACATGATACCATGAATGCATATAAGCAATTCTTTTGTTTTTGTTAAACTACTGCAAATTCTAACTTATTGAAATCACAGGGAGAAATAAAGGTTTTAACTGGTAACATCACGGGAACAATAGAAACAAACAGAAAAAAATGAATATGAATAAGGAGGGCTTATTTTTCCTACATGAAAATAAATTGTTCTATAATTCTCTACAAAAGAAGAATGAGAAATATAAAAAGAAAAGGCTATTCTTTATAAACAGTGTATTTCTTAGAAACACGATAAGAACTCTTCATTTCCTTTGCCACTATTTAAACCCCAAAAAAAATATATTATTATTTGGCAGACTGAAATCAGAACAAACTCAATACAAATAAACTAGTTGAAATAATTACGAAGTCAATGAATCTGATTAATGATAAAATCAAATAAAAAAAATTTAAGTGTCATTTATATACACTTCAAAGTTCTAAGTTATTTAACTAGCATATTAAACAAGTAAGATGACTTTAGTATCATAAAAAAACATTCAACAAGACTAATTTATTCATAAAGTGAAAAATATTAATTGGTTATCAGTAAAATAAGCTGATGTGTTAGGTTTTTATTTTAAAAATTATTTTCAGTTATTTAACTAATAAAAGGAATTACAAATAGATAACAAATATAAGTAAATAAAAATTAATACCAAATAAATATTAAAAAATGAAGATGGTTTTAATATTTTTTAAAAATCAAATAGCGTTTATAATTTTTTTTGATAATCAAATTTTTTAAAAAAAATCTTTTATAAATATACATCCTCATTGACGATGACAATTTTAAATATATTGATGATAATGGTGGTGTTTAAGTATATCACCATTAACAATGATCCTTTAGACATATAACCATTAAATAACACTTTTCATCATATATCCGATGAAGGTGACGGTTTCTTATATATTGATATATTCATACAATCGTTTGTGTCACCGACCTTGGTGATATGACACAAATTTTTTTTGTTAATTTTGATATGTCCAAATTTATCTGTTAATAGTGATATATATAACATCTCCACCATCAATAATATATTAGCAATCGTTACAGGCAAAAGTGACGCCGATTTTTTAAATGTTGTTATTTATTTCAGAAAATTTGGGAGATTTTATTTGAATGTTTTAAATGTATTTAAAAAGGTTTAATTGTTTTCTAATTTTTATTTATTTATTTATCTTATTTTATTTGTTCTGGCTGATTTTATTAGTTTAACTATTAAAAATAATAATAAAAGATACCAACAGATCAACTTGTTTTATCGCTAATCCAATCACATTTTTTACTTAATGAAAAGTAATTTAGATTATAGTTTTTTAATGAAAATGTCAACTTGATGTTTTATTATGCTACTTAAATAAATTTAAAATTTATAGTGTAAGAAAATGACACTTTTAAAATTGTTTATAAGATTTTCCCTGTGATTTAATATGACATATGATTTTTTCAATTTTTAGCATCATTATTGAAAATATAAACAGTGAACAAATATGTAATTTTTGTTTTGTTTTGCAAACTAACCTAATCCAAAATCAATTCATATATAAATCTCGGCAAATTACAAGAACAAAACATACAAATCTCTTAATGAATAAATCAAAAGAAATAATCCAGATGTTTTCTCGAGATATTGTTCCTTTGTGTAATGAATATAGCAGTAATCAACTTGTTCTTATCAAAACTTAACAAAAAATCATTTTAATATTAAAGTGATAACAAAAATCAAAGAATTAGGATTGTAAGAACGCAAACTGAGAGAAGATTAAACAAATTAGAAAATCTAGACAACTTTAAAAACATTATCGTAAACCAGATCAATACCTCTGCGCAAGGACTGAAACAAATTGGTCAAACTTGAAATGAATCAATGATTAAACAAATTGGTTAGAAACCACGAGAGCACCTCTTGACCATTTCCATAATACCTAAACCAATGTTAGTATCATTAGTTCTAAAGACGAAAATGATTTTGAAATTTTAACAAAGACTTCATAATTTAAACACACAAATATTGAACTTAAATGAGTGGTTAATTGCTCTTTACACTCAATTCGGCTCCTTTTATTACAAATCCACTAAAACATGAAAAAAACTTGATGAAAGATTAAAACATGCTAGTGATACATTTTGAATTGATAGAAGACCCAAAAAAAAATAGGACTAAGGAAAAACATTGTTGACTTCTAAATTAATAATTTTGATTGTTTTATTATCTCTTTATATGAACAACTATGCATAAATATACCTAGATAAAGAAAATTGGTCTCAAATCTAGGTCTTACATGAAATTATTACAAAATGTTATTAAGTCATAATAAAAGTTTAACTAGAAATTGAACAAACAATGTCTAACATGCTTACGATATTACCTTTAGTAACTATAAATATATTGAATAACACACTTATTAAATAATGCGTAGGGTAGTATAAATTAAATCTATTTTCATCATCTAAATCCAAATTATACTTATAAATTTTATAAGATAAATTTTATCGTCTCTTTATATCTACGAATATGCATATTGTTGGGGCTAATTAATCCATGAACAAATCTTTTTGGATAAAGCATGATGTTAATACCTTGCCGTCCATTTTCAGTTGTCGGCTTCTAGTTCACACGTTTCTCTCACTTCCATGATGAAGAAGAAAACTTCTACATAAAAGAATTTATTTTCATAACTCATATCTCATGATATGTTCAAATCTAACATAAATCTCGTCTAAACTATATATATGAGATTCTAAAACCTTAGAAGGTTGAGATCCAACTTGAAACACTTTCGATTAAGAGGCAGACAAATGTAATTAGGATTTATACACCAAATATAATATTTCTGCTTTTAACATCAATAAAACACTATGTTTGATCTCTTTTATTAAATTGCTTATCACAAAGAAACCGCCATTATTTTACCCTGACAGTTTAGCGCAAAAAAGAAAAGGTAACCAAGACTAAGTGATCAATCCATGGCCACAATTCCCAATGCCTGATACCGACTTGTGAGTTTAGTTTGATGCCCTATAAAGGTAAATCACTGAGATGAATTCTGCTAGCGAAAACAACAACACCCTACATGTAACCGATGAATCATCTTAGAAGTCCAAACCTTTAAAGAAAGAATAGAAAGATATTCTGAATATCTAGAACATAGTGTGCAAAGTCTCTCACATCTTGAAGGAGAAAACTAGTTCTCTAAGGCGAAAAAATTAGCTCTCAACGCACCAGAAGAGCACTCCATTTTCGACCAATGCAAAACCAAAATACTCCAGCCAGAGTAGAAAACATGAACATGCAAACTACCACAGGAAACAAAGAGCTTATTTCACACATTTTAGCTGTAAACACGAATCGTTCCAACTTACCAATTAAAAACATGATACAAATATGCATGAAGAGACATTGGCCAAGAAACAAGCAAAACCGAATACTTGGAATATATCTTTCCTAAGAAGTTTTAAGCAGTATGTGCATTGATCAAACGAATCCCTGACGTCTCTCCACCAATCCGGAAGAATTATCTGGACTCTGATTCTAATACCCCTTTTGCGCATGAAATTTACATGATCAAGATTCCAAGAAAGTTCTCCTTTCCGAGCATAACAATGTACAATGGGACTAGTGATCCAGAAAACGATGTGAACCAATAAATAGAGGAGGCTCACAATGACATTCTAAAAGGATCTCCACGAAGCTACTATGTGCAAAAGAGATTCAAATCAAATCTTCAGATCAACCTTCCCAATTGGTTATTACATTCCTTCACAGCTTTAATCGACCAATTTGTTGAGAAATTTGTGAGTAGTCGAAACCTAGAGAAGATGATTGGCAACCTATATGAGATCATGTGGAATAGGGAAATCCCATGCATAGCTATATAGCATGCTTCAACCATGAGAAGGTATTTATTCGTGGATGTAATGCCTCCACGACAATCTCTGCCTTCAAGAGAGGCATGTTGCTGATGGTGATTTATACAAGGAGTTAACTAAATACTAGTGCAAGATGATGGACTATGTCCTATCCCAAACATGGGCACAAATTAAATGTGAGGAGGAATCAACATACTGAATCATGATTTCACAAATAAAGAATCTTGAGTCGTAAGAAACATAAACAAAGATTATAACCCTATCATAAGTAAGGCAAAGAAGCATGAGAAAGTAATAATGGGGATATCATTATCAGACCATAGAAAAATCCAAAGGAATGAAGATAGCAACTTGGCCAAACATCGCTAACCTCTCCATAACAAACCCAAAACTGGTCAGCATTTTGAGGCATATGAGCCCATAGGTCAAGTGGCCTCAGAATATGAAATAACCAAAGGCATTCTGGAATAAAAGTAAATGGTGCGACTTTCCTAATGACCACAATCAGAAGATGAAAGAGTGCATATCGTTAAATATGGAAGTCAGTGAGCTATTTAAGTAAGGATATCTCTGGAAATTCGATTATGGTAAAGCCAAAAACTTGTAAAAACACCAGGAGGAAAATAACCAATTGGCTTGAACTACATCTACTTCGCCGCCACGCCATGATAAGGTAATCAACTTCATATCGAGAAGCTCAGAAGTCAGCGGTATCACACATGCATCTGATAAAAAAACACCAGGAATGCTAAGAATGGGCGAGATAATCGAGAGGCCAAGCTCACAATCTTGCGGATCGTACCAATAATCTTTACAACTAAAGAGCCGGAGAGAACACTTGCTGTACACCATGACGCTCTTGTTGTGTCCTCATGGTGGTGAATTGTTTGGTTAAGAGGACACTGGTAGAAAACGAAATCTCCACTAATATAATTTTCATGGATGCCCACAAGGACCTAAGTCTCAAAGAGCAGCATGATGCAAAAATCCGCCACTCATATGCTTCAGTGGTGAGGACAAGAGGACCATAGGCGAAGTACTACTCCATGTTTACACATAAGGAGTGACCACGTCAACCAAATTCTTGGTAATAAACTTTTCTTCATCATACTATGATCATGGGACATCCATAGATCTATGACATGGGAGAAGTGCCCTCCATCTTGCATCAAGTTGTCAAATTTCCTATTCCTTGGGGTATAAAGGAGATAAAAGGAGACCAAAAGAACTCTCGCTCTTGCTACCAGACAACTCTATAAGGAAAGATTGAAGTCTTGTGGCAACTACAATAAGTGCCTTCGGCTTCTCATACTAGGGATCCAAAGGTCGAGCAACTCGATTAAGGACCCTGAAGGAGGGAGATCCTAGTAGTAATCTCAAGATATGATCCAAGCTGCCAGACACTCTAACATTAAGGTACAAGGCATTGTATATGATGGGGAATGGGGTGTTGGAAAAGCTATGAATAGCTAAGAACATGAACTCACTCTTTAAGAATGAAAGAGACAATCAACTTGTGATTGAATCCTCTCAGCAAAATAATCTACACAACCATCTGAATCTAGAGAGATTAAGTGGCTGTGAGATTGATACAATAATTAGAATTAAACTAAGAAAAGATTAAAGACTCTAGTTTGAATCTATTCCTTGAGAAGTGACACAACACTTTCAGTTTGTTCACTTAAGGAGAATAGGAAATAGAATCAGTAAGCTAGAGTTTAAGAGGAGATAAAGAAGAGTTTAAACTGATTTTAGAGTAGAATGGGCAAGCATGATCTGCCCTTAGGCAGACCCAAAACATGTATACCTTAACTCCCTACATTGTGACTAATTTAAAGAACACTTAGTAAAGAGATGAGTTATACACGAATGCTTGTCTCTTATTTCTTGTGTGTTCATTACATGAGGCTGCCTCTTTATATATAGAGGAGAGCCTTAGGTTTTACAGCAGCAGCAACAAGACAAAGGAGAGATCAACCTAATACTATCCTAGGAAATGAATAAACAAAGCTATTAGGAAGCAGCCAAGGAGGAAGAGGATAAGAGAGTTTTCTGCAGCAAGAGAGTGAAAGGGACAGCTCCCAGCAGCCATATTCCTTAAGCTCACATGTGATCCCATTTGAATTCAAACCGAATTCCTTGGCGCCAACCAGCTTCTTTTTTTTTTTTGGTCGACATAAAGCTCACTCGGACTTTGCACATTGGTCTTGATTCTTTTGCACAAACTTTGCACCAAAGATTATCTTCAACCCTTGTTTTGCACATTGATTTTTGGGTGTTTTGAGGCTGACCCGAACTTTGCACATCATTATCTTTCTTGTGCAAATCTTGTGCAAGATAATCTTTTTTTTTTGTACAAACTTTGCACATCATTATCTTTGCACAATCTTTGCACAAGGCTTCTTGTTCTTCTCAGCTTGCTGGCTCCTTTATTTATTGTGCAAGTCTTGATTACTTGCAACACACTTCATGCCTCTACAGCCTCCTTCTCTTCTTGCACACACACCTTGATCATCTTTTCATTGTCTTGGCTGTGTGATCAGTATCTTGAGGCTGGAGATGCTTGGCCTTCACTTCCTTTGTTTGGCCTTCACACCTCCTTGTCTTGCTTCTCTCTAATACCCTCCCTCAAGGTTGGGCTGCGGAAGCCATTGGTTCCAAAGGCCAAGCTTGCAACACGCAAATGACTACCTCATTAAAAACCTCACCATGTAAAACCACTTGGGATAAAACCATGATGAGGACAAAAAGAGTATATAGCCTTCACGGTATATTGGATAGCTATGACCTTAGCTTTATTTGAATTGAGCTTGAAGCTTCTCTAATCTGAACTGCGGCTTGGAATTGTCTTTAAAACCACCAAAAGTGACTCATGGCTTGAACCATGATCTGAACAGATTGTTGAGGGTGTTAGCGCCATGATTTGAACTTGTGCAACACCTCTTTCTTCTTGATGCTTCACATGAAGTTTACTGACCCTTAGCTAACATCTTGCTGGTGAGCTGATTCATCACTTTCCTACAGTATCTTCTCCTCAAGATCTTCTTGTCTTGGGTCCATGAATCTGAGGCCATTGGTTCTAACCCCCAAAGCTTGCTTCTGATGCTGCTCTAGATCAACCAAACTTGCATTGACTTCTTGAGACAACCAAGTACAAACACCAATCACCATTCTTAGACTTAGAACCTGTTGAGTATGGACATATTCAAAGCACAAAATTAGTGAATGATGGAGAGAATAAAGTAACCAGAGAGTATAAGTAACCATAGAATTAGAGAATAAGTAACAAGAGTATGAGAGAATAATGGAGAGTAAGAGTATGGAGGAGAATGAGAGTTTTGCGGAAGCAGATTGCAGTCCATGGCCTTCAAGCTTCATGGCTGATCACAATGCTGGTGAGGCATGAACATCCCACCAGTTAACACATTTTAAAAGCATTTTCGAAATCAGATTACTCAAGAATCTGTTCAAAAACATTTTCAGATTTTTAAATCCTTTCAAAGAGCTTTTCTTTAAATATGAAATTCAAATGCTCTTACAAATCAATTTTCTTCAAATCATCATCAATCTTTCTCCCTCCCTCAAGCATTGGTTTCGTTAGACTTAAAGTCTTTTACCAAGTTTGAAAATATTAAGAGAAAAAGGGTAGAAAAGGATGATAATGTTTGAGACAAAACCAGCAAAAATTTCATCTTTTAAAAATGTTTTTAAAGTACAAAACAGATGAAGTCTTTTGTTTCATTTCCCTCCCTTAGCCTTGGATTAGGATCCCAACTCAAGATCAGAACCATAGCTTACACATGGGAGAGAAGAAACCAAAACAGAACTCCACCTTGTCTTCTTTAAGGAAATCATTAGACAAGATGAACACAAAATATTTTTGAAATCGATTTTTTTTTCAAAAGTTCTTCAAGATACAAGTTTAATCTTTTCTCCCTCCCTCAAGCTGACTTGAACATATTTTTAATCTTTCATCCAAAGGCTTAAACAATGAGGAGATAAAAGGGGAGAGTCATTGATTAAAAAAAACTTTAAAGACTTGCATCTTAAAGAAACTCACAGATTTTGAATACATACTTCATCTACACTCTCTACTGTCCAAGTTTTGAATCCCAGCCACACAGCTCATCAAAAACGAATTTTAAAGGAGAAAGAGAGAGATATTCAGATGAAGAAATTGACAAAAGAAGTGAGTTCAGCCCAAGAAGAGCAACAAAGCTCTGATACCATGTTGGAAAAGCTATGAATAGCTAAGAACATGAACTCACTCTTTAAGAATGGAAGAGACAATCAACTTGTGATTGAATCCTCTCAGCAAAATAATCTACACAACCATCTGAATCTAGAGAGATTAAGTGGCTGTGAGATTGATACAATAATTAGAATTAAACTAAGAACAGATTAAAGACTCTAGTTTGAATCTATTCCTTGAGAAGTGACACAACACTTTCAGTTTGTTCACTTAAGGAGAATAGGAAATAGAATCAGTAAGCTAGAGTTTAAGAGGAGATAAAGAAGAGTTTAAACTGATTTTAGAGTAGAATGGGCAAGCATGATCTGCCCTTAGGCAGACCCAAAACATGTATACCTTAACTCCCTACATTGTGACTAATTTAAAGAACACTTAGTAAAGAGATGAGTTATACACGAATGCTTGTCTCTTATTTCTTGTGTGTTCATTACATGAGGCTGCCTCTTTATATATAGAGGAGAGCCTTAGGTTTTACAGCAGCAGCAACAAGACAAAGGAGAGATCAAACTAATACTATCCTAGGAAATGAATAAACAAAGCTATTAGGAAGCAGCCAAGGAGGAAGAGGATAAGAGAGTTTTCTACAGCAAGAGAGTGAAAGGGACAGCTCCCAGCAGCCATATTCCTTAAGCTCACATGTGATCCCATTTGAATTCAAACCGAATTCCTTGGCGCCAACCAGCTTCTTTTTTTTTTGGTCGACATAAAGCTCACCCGGACTATGCACATTGGTCTTGATTCTTTTGCACAAACTTTGCACCAAAGATTATCTTCAACCCTTGTTTTGCACATTGATTTTTGGGTGTTTTGAGGCTGACCCGAACTTTGCACATCATTATCTTTCTTTGTGCAAATCTTGTGCAAGATAATCTTTTTTTTTGTACAAACTTTGCACATCATTATCTTTGCACAATCTTTGCACAAGGCTTCTTGTTCTTCTCAGCTTGCTGGCTCCTTTATTTATTGTGCAAGTCTTGATTACTTGCAACACACTTCATGCCTCTACAGCCTCCTTCTCTTCTTGCACACACACCTTGATCATCTTTTCATTGTCTTGGCTGTGTGATCAGTATCTTGAGGCTGGAGATGCTTGGCCTTCACTTCCTTTGTTTGGCCTTCACACCTCCTTGTCTTGCTTCTCTCTAATATGGGGAAGTTAAGGAAATACTGGCAGCCATTTTGAGAAGGAGCTGAAACTGAGAAGAGTAAGTCTAGAAGTTGCCAAATGAACAAGCTCATGATAGTTGCTACTTTCATTGACCCAAGAAAGAAGATGAAATTTGCTAACCTCTTCTTTGAGAAGCTTTATGGAAAACAAAGCATCGAGTATACTCTGCTTTCTCAATAAATGTTTGATATTTTAAGTGAATTTATGATTAGTACAGTCTTGTGGCTACCAAAAGTGGTGATGATCAGATGTTTCATAGTCACAGGGAGGATTATCTTCTCATACCCAATATCAAAATGGTGGGCAATTTTTGAGTCAAGAGTTCTTGGTAATGGTATTAAATATGAAAGAATAGACAATCTCTATGAGGAGCTTATACAAGAAACAAGTACATAAGATTATAGTAATGAGTTAAAATTGTATCTGGAAGAGAAAGTAGAGCTCACAAAGGTTATGGTTGGAACCGATTTTTATGTTTTATAATGGTGGAGAAGAAACAATCTGAAGTTCCCAATCATGTCTCTAATTGTTGCTGATATTATTGATGTTCAAGTAGCATATGTAGCATCAGAAAGTGCATTTAGCACTAGTGGGAGAGTCATAGACACTTATAGGAGCTGCATGACACAATTTAGGGTTGAGATGTTGGTTTGCAAAAAGAAACGGTTGAAATCAGAGATTCATATGAATGAAAAAGGCATTCATACGACAGAACAACTACTTTCAGATATGGAGTTACAAGATGATCTCATCAGAGGTATACTTTACTACTTTTGAACTCTTTTAATACTGTTTTGAAGTTTAATTTGAAGACTTATGTTATTATGTTTTTTTTCTAGAGAATGAACGTGAATTCAACTTCCAATCATCACCATAGACTTGATTAAGGAGTGGGAAAGTGATTGTCTCATTTGAAGTTCAAGAAGACAAGATTTCAATTACTTTGATAGTGTGTGTTATGGTTGTTCAAGTACTTCGTTTATTTTGAATCAACTCTCTTTGTGTGTGTTTTTTTTCATTTCTCGTGCGTTCTGGAAAACAATGTCTCATTTTTTATGTTTCTAAAACCGTTTTTTCTTTCTCATTTCTTTTATAAGTTTGGTAATATGGATATTTTCATGTTTTTTAGTAAGTTCAGATAATGCATAACCAAAACGGAATGATACTTGTTTGTTTTGGTTCAATATACGGTTCAAAAAATTACTAACTAATCCGATCTTAAACTGTTGGAAATTGATCAGAATCTGAACTGAATGTCAACCAAGTATTATTTGGATACAAATTCTATATAACCGATCTATCCTAAACATAACGGATCCTACTCAGAACCGACCTGAATATCCAAAAGTTGAAGGCCCACGTATATGCTTGGTTTTTATCAAGGACAGTTTCCTCTTCAATACTCTCTTGTGGTTTTCCAGGATTTAATTTAGAAGCAAGAATATCGAATTGCCCCGTCATTTACAAAAACTTTATTTTCCAAAATATTATCCTACTTTCATATTTGTACAGTAAGATTTTCCACCAAATAAAGTAAACTAGGGTTCATTAACCCAAGCGCGGGGTCTGTGGGTGTTGTATGTCCCAATAATATTAGTTTCCAAGCTTCTCAGTATAAATGCTCTCATAACATGTATAGATACTGTAGAATATCAAAACTCATTGGAGAAATATATGTAGCCGATTAACTCTTATGAAAATTGTTTATAGAAGGAACCCCAAACATGGACTCAAGAAAAGTTACCAATAGATTTTCCTTTATAACATATAGTTACCAATAGCTTCATCACTTTGTCCATATGTTGAGTAAAATCAACAAAAAATTGATTAGTTGATATAGGTTAACATGAACTCGTGCATAGAATAATTGAACTCCACGCTTACGATGAAAGAGGGCTTAATTTCGACATCAATGGAATGGAGCAGGTCTTTTTTTTTTCTTTCTATCACTTGCATCTTTATTTCTGCCACTAAACATGAACATGGGACATAACCGAGAGATTTACACATATGCTAATTTAAACGTAAAATGATACAATAATTTTTTTTTGTGTTTCATCACCTTTTCTTACAGACTTCAAGTCACCAGGCCTTTATATGAAGCATTCTTCTATCTAGCTTCAAGTGGCCAAACCAAATCAACAGGTTTCTACAAACCAAATTTATGTAAATAATCTAAAAAAAAAAATAATGTTTTTTAGAGCGACAAATAGTAAGAACCTACCTTTTGTGCTTAGTCTTGCGGCTTAGAATAGATTGCTACAATGATCTAGTGATACATTATGATTTTTAGGATATATACGTCACCCCATACTTTCATGAAATCAGAGAGACACATAGCCTATTATTCTTGTTCTTCTAGCGAGGAGATATGGAAATTCTTCAGCAAAAAATCCAATACGTCAAGCCCATGATGCCCATAAAAATTCTGAGAATAACATATAGTGGTATGTTTTTCTTCATCTGGAGTATCTAAGAAGCACGATATACAAGTCTACAGCATTCTTCTTCTCTTCACGATAGAAACTGGCCTGAGCAATATTTAAACATGTAATCAGGGAAAAAAAAAGAAAACTAATAATTCTAAAAGGGGGAAATATCCAAAACTGTATCCTCTATAAAAACACGTATAAAGTAAGGGCCAAATCGGGAATTCGAGGTCCTACAATGTTTCTTTATAGCCTTCCCGATCTTTATAGGTTTCTTCTCATCATTGTAACAAGTCTCTTTAACTTTTCTTGTTTTCTCCATTTTATATAATCTAAAATCTGAGAAAAATGCTGGATATGTTCAAAGACGGTGGCGAATAGCCCTGAAGCACTACAGAGTCCTCTTTCCTCCTATGTGCCTGATTACGCTTTGACAGAAGGAAATCTACTCAATTCGCTTCCAAAAACCCAAAATACGTTACCATTAACCTCGGGAGTGGTTTGATCTTGTGGAATATGTTTCATAGATTTCTTTTTTTGTATTGTTGTTTCCTGGGTTTGGATCGATCATGTTTGCGAGAGTGATACACTCCTGGATTTTGGATTTTCTTGATTATGATGACGAAATATTCTTGAGATATTGATGGAATATTGAACTAGAGTTTGTTTAAATCTCTTTTGAAAGAAGAGATCTATAGTAGTTTTGCCTTTCATTATAAACCTTTTCTGATCTATTGAAACAATCGGGAACCAAATATCTCGGTAAACTCGATTCTTGTTTTTGGTTTTGCTTGCGACTTTGCTAAAATTCATCATGATATGATTGATGATGACGACGAAATGTTCTTGAGCGATCGATAGATAGGACTGTAGCTTATATGAATTTTCTTGTAAATTATTTTCTGTTGTGGATTACACCTTCTGCATTTTCCGAGGTCACATTGTGAACCTTCCCTTTCCGAGACAGCAGTATGGGCTCAGCAAAATCACTAAAGAGGCCATCATCATCATTGAGGCTTACAGTGTAATAACCCTCACGAGCCATGACTTTTTGGTCGATAAAAATTTCCGATCGACCAGTTCGGAGTTGGTCGACCAGATTTAAAAATAAATCGACCCGATGAACTAATGTCTCAACGGGACTGTCATACGGCCGAAAGGACTTCTATTGATAGTTTTTATCGAGTGTTAATTATTATGTTCGAGTTATATATAAGCTGGACGAGTTTATCCAAAAACAAACCGAGAACCAATGGACGGAATACATCTGATCGAAAACTGATCTCGAATACTTTCAGCTGCTTGTGATTCATGTGCATGTCATGTGCTGTCTGGCTGCTTGCTTCCTTCCTGACCTGGACATGTGAGATGCACCTTCCTGCTTGCTTGCTTCTGTAGTCAATGGCACATGAAAGTCACAAGCTGCCTCCTTGCCTGCTTCTTAAGTTGTCATGTGAAGAGCACATGTTCTTGCTGGAGCTTGCTTTAGGTGAAGGAAAAGACAGCAGCTGATTCTGAAAGTGATGAAGTCGTTCTCCAGCTGTCTCCACTGCCCCTTCTTTGGTCCCTCAGCTGAACACTCATCTAAAACAATCAGAAGTGGTTCTCACATCTTTTTAACCTCTTCCTCTTCACTCTGGTCGTGCATAAACCTGAGAGAAACAAAGAAAATTCAGAGAGAGAGAGGAGAGAAAATCAGACAGAAAATTCAGAGAAATATTAAAAGAAAAATCAAGAGAATTTTGGGTGGTGTTCTTCTTCAACCAGTCTGTAACCAGTCTGTATTGTTGTTGATGTGAGGAAGAATAAAGGTGAGCTTTTCAGATTAAATCACCAGCCTTTCTCAGTTCTGAAAAGAGTCCCGTTTTTGTTTTTGTAATGGTCAGATTGCGAGTTCAGCTTGAAAGGAGTGTTGAGCCGAGATCTTCAAGCCTTTTAGTTGGTTGGTAAGCTTCAGTTTCTTGATTCACCTATGTTCTGATCAGAACCAGATGTTGATTAGTTAAGCTTGTGTCCTGGATCAGTTGTCTAAACCTTTTTATGGTTCAGTTTTATTTAGTTTCCGATTAAATCAAACTCATGGAATTTTTAAGTAAACTGAGATGAGATGAGTGGATTTAATCTGAACTGAACTGATCTTGGTTTGATCTTAACTTAACCGGGCTGAGCTATCCCTGAACTGAACTGATAAAGCTTGTCCTGAATTGAACTAGTCTGATCTAAGTTGCTTTACAGAACCGAACTGTTGGAATGATGATCTTGTACACCGAACTTCTCTGTTTCAGATCAATGGTCGAGAGAAGCTTGAAGAACAAAGCTGGTTCATCAAGAAGAGCCATATTATGTCTTGGTAAGAAGTTGATCACGGACTGATCATTTTCCTAGAACCGTTAGTGAACTGATATAAGTTGATGAACTGAGGTGAGTTGATTTCTGCTGGTACCAGACTGATTAACCTTTGTTCCAACAATTCTGTCTTTAATTCAGATGGTCGAGGTCAGTGGTGGGATCAACCGTATCCTTCCTTGTTGACGTTCTGAATCAGAAGTGAAGTGGAGTGTGATTAACTTGAGCTCGAGTCTAGTCTTCCTTAGCCAATCTCATAGATTCAAAGGTGAGTCTAGATAGATGACTGATGAGTTATGAATTAGTGTTGCTTGAGTAAAATAAATGATTATGGTTGATAGATAAGTAAGTATCTTGAACTATATTAACCTATGAAGTGTTTACTTATTATAAACACTTAAGTAATATTATGAATTATTATTTGAGGTTTATCCCGAGCCTTATTACTTGTTCTCAAGTACTAATATATAAATTTAAAATTATGAATCATGTTAAATCTTATTGTATACTCACTC
Source organism: Moricandia moricandioides (assembly GCA_905132885.1). NCBI lineage: Eukaryota > Viridiplantae > Streptophyta > Magnoliopsida > Brassicales > Brassicaceae > Moricandia > Moricandia moricandioides. The sequence goes on from CAJHQQ010000793.1 coordinate 53,423, forward strand.
TCCCTAAAGTTCCCGCATTACCGTGAATTGGTCCTGCGATATGGAACAAGGTCACGAAGACACGATGATGGGGTCGCACCCTTGAGACCGTGTAACTGCATGCAGCGTTAGATGTTCGATCTTCGAATATCTGATTGAGATGATGGTTATATTTATTTTTCCCGCTAGGCTCGGTTAGCCTTGGTGGTTTTCCGGGTTTAGTATATATATATATATTATACGTATGAACGAATGGCGGGTAACATGGAAGTGATGTTAAAGATATAATTCACATCGATGGAATGATAGGCCTTATATATAATAATAATTATGGAATATATTTCCACTGCATTCAAATGGTGTCGACTGCTCGGGATATTACTGATATGTGTTGGGGGTGCGGGATTAGACTCACTGAGTAAACTAGTTACTCATGACTCATTTGTGATGCAGGTAACCAGTAGGCGGGAGACCATTACTCAAGGACGGGAAGGAACAACATTAGCCAGCGGTATTTTTATTATCCTTGCAAAGTAGTTTTGATATACCCTATGTATAAATTTTGTTGACCGAAAACCTCGAGGTTAATCATTAATATTCTGTGAGATGCTTTTTAAAGAATATTATATAATGTATTAAAGAATATTTCTTTAAGTACGAGTTCCATATGATATTAGTCCTTGTCCGGACGAACTAACTATCGGATACTCAGTCGGGTTGAAAAGCCTTGGTCGATATCCGGTAGGACCGTTGGTGTTCTTAAATTGCTAGTCCAAGGTGATCAGAATTTTTCCGTGAACCTCGGGTCGGCTTTAAGGGAACATCAACCGTGTCATTTCCAGTCATCTACGATCAGGGGTGTCACAAAGGTGGTATCAGAGCATGGTTATACGATTCTTTAATGGGACTTGTTTCAAATGTTTTTCGAGTCAAAATGAGTCGTAAGGATAACTAGGATATGCTGGCTGGTTCCTTCATCTTAGGATAGATAGTCATGGGTAGTTACCTTACCGTGTTCTTTCATAGCAGATGCACCAAGACAAGCTCAATGGACTCGATAATATTTTCCGATATTGAACTAGTCACGCTTGGGTTTGGTATCGTCATGCTTTTCTTACCGTGCTTTTGGGTTCCAGTTTGGATTTAATTGATAGATGTATATATTGGACAGCATAGACCCACTGAATGCATCACCGGACTCATGTGTTATCGATGTCAAGGAGACGTTGTTTGGAATGATCTGGGTTAGGGCGATTTGACTACTCATGATCACCAAGATGGACTTCTTCTCCCGGCTGCTCAATTTTTTCCATCTTATGCTGAGACATACCAGAACCAGAGCCGTACAAGCATGATTGATTCAGCATTTGTTTCAAGCTTTGCATGGTGGAGGAGATAGTTTGAGTATAGTACAAGACGATGGACACACCAGCACCATTCTGTTCTAACAAGACATCTTGAAGTTTCTGAAGAGGATAAAGACGTTGGGACCACAAGATATCGAGGAATAATTAAACCGTTCGACGTACACTTTGGATTGAGATTTCAAATACAACAATGGAGGCAGACGACAGACGTAGCCCATTGTTTCGAGGATTTCAAAAAGGATATGGATGCATTATCAAGAAGGATGCAGTGAGTTAGTCGTTAAGCGTCAAGCATTATTTTGGGAATGTTAGTCCAAGTTAGACAGATTTCTCTTAAGAGTTCAAGATGGAGTGTTTCTACCCAAATCATGAGACCGATTGGAGATTCCACTTATGGAGTGAGCACAATGAGATGTTTCTACCAGAAGGTTGAGGTCGACTGAATCTGATTCACCTATTTTGGTTTGGAGGATGAGCCAAAGATCATAAGGACGTTCTTTGGGGACTTATCCCAAATAATTGAAATAACTAAAGATTGTAGTGCTTAATAGCTTTGAGGAGATAGGATAGTATGACATGTATGTTAAGAAAGCTGTTACTACCAAGGAAGATTCTTCGTGCCATTTGGACAGTCTGAAGGCTATGAGGTTCAGATCAAAGGTCAGTTTCAGGTAAGGAATCAACGAAGTCGATGGAGACTATTTTTGTTGGACGTTTCATCAGATCAAGACCGATGACCCTGAGTTGTTGTGGTTGTGGCTAGCAAGGATAGTATGATCGTGATTGTTCAAGAGTGGATAAAATCCTGGATCGTTTATGTTATTCACACTTTTGTCGTTCCTCTGAAGAGTAAGGATTTAATTTTACCCTAGTCCATGAAGTTACCCGATGCCTATTACCTATACCTAGGGTACAAGTTGTTGAACTTGTTCGCGTTTCCCTACCATTAGTCCCGACCCAAGTGTTAGGCTATTTGGGTAGAGCCTACATTTTAGAATTTCTTGGACCGTCAAAACTCCTGAAAGGTCCATTCACAGGTTTGCTTCTTATTCCCTTGTGAGTTGCGTGCTCTAAAAAATAATAATAATAATAATAATTAAAAAAATAAATAAATTATGAATGATTGAATAAATAAGTGAACGTGTGATCAAGGTTTCATAAGAGAGACTATGCATATGGACAGAATTTTCCGCCCATATTGTGTTTGAACCGGGAACAACACATAGTTGTAGTTCCCGAGTAGTGTCATTGTTTTAGGGAGGATTCACTTTGGTGAATTCAAGTATACCGTTCTTATTCGTGGAAGTATTGGCTGCCATTTAGAATTATGGTATGCCTTCGTATGTCATCCCCATTCCTTAATACTTCCATTAGAGCGGTTTGTTTCTATCTAGAGTGAGATTGGCTTCTAGTTACCGAGCTCAATTAAGAAGTTATTGAGGAAAGAATTCTTTGGAAGAAGACCAGTCACCGTTGGCTTACAGTGGTATTATACTAAGTGTTGGAGCATCACTTGTATCAGTCTGGAGAGTTGATTTCCTTTTGGGAAGAGGTGAAGTAGTGTATTCCATTACTCAGATCACTGGGAAAGTAGAAGATCAAAAGGAGCAGAGTATATAGGACCGTACGATAATCAGGGAATTAAAATATATGTTTAATTCGATGAAAGGATTGTCGATATCTAGAAGTAACCTGTTCAGTATATGTGCTGAACCTGGACTCACTGCAATAGCTTCAGGATCGTGCCAAGTGGTTCTGGCTGAGTTAAAGTAGCAATTAGAAGATTTGTTTGGAAAAAAGGTTTCGTTTGATTTAGTTCTTTGCCATGGAGTGTACCCATGTAAGTTGTAAGAAGAAGAACTAGTCTTTGTGGTTATGTTTGAATATAGTTAATTCAAGGAAGTGACCATCAGGGTCAAGTATCAAGTTCTAGAATTGAAGAGTGGTTAAGATCGGTCGCAAGGTGCAGTTTTAGTTCAAGGACGTTCGATGGACGCTTCAAGATTAAGTAAATGTTGCTGCTGGTAATTGGAAGTTAAATTCTTAAGACAGTGAGTGTTAGAACAAAGAGTTTATGCATAATTAGAAAAGTGCGCTACAATTACAGAATGGTCGTGTCCAATCTCTGCTATGGAGATTTGAAGTTCTTTGGATTAGCTGGTTACCATAAGAAGTTGGTTTCAGGATTTGTAACCATATAAAACCGCTGAGCTGATCGATTGAGAAAGGCGTTACCCTGTAATAGAGTTAAAAGGATTGAAGAAGTATGCAACCAGTTAGAGAAAGACCTGACTTCTACGTCTATCTTAGCTATGCATGATCCTAAGCAGCCAAATACTGATGTATGGACGCATCATGTGTTGCTGTAGGTGAATGCTAATGCAACACGATATGGTAATCGTTTATGCATCAAAGGAGCTAAAGAAGCATAAGGTGAATTATCTGATGCACGAGCTGAAGTTGGCTGCGTTTTTGTTTGGACATTAAATTTCGCAACCATTTTAGTATGGAGAAACGATGCAAGTGTTCAATAATCAAAGAAGCCCTATGAAAAAGCAAATGCAGTTGTTTATGCTTAGAAGAGAGGAAATTTCGTGTCAATATTGAAAAGGATCTCAAGAATCATGAAGCGAAATTTGGAGTGATTTATTGGCTGCCGTTATAAGGAGAGAGTGAATAGTCTTCAAGATTGCAAGTAGTACTCAATATGGCTTACTTGTTTATATCTGAGGAACTCAAATGAAGAATGAGAACTTAAGGAAAGCATGTAAGGGATTTAATGAAGAGAATTTCAGAGAATAGTATGAGAATGGTGCCATGTACAAATTCAATAAAAGGACACGTGGGAGAAGGAACCCAAGTCCTACCTGATGTTAAGCATAGTGATTGAAAAAGCGATGTTAAGTGAACCCCGAGGGAGATTGATGAATGAAAGAAAATGTATGACCATAAGGCAAATGCAAATGCCAAAGTTGTTAAGCTATCAGAGGATGTATCAATATAGAAAGTCTAGAGTCGACGTACAAGACTACTGAATTGGTGAATAAAGCTTGAATAGATGGACTTGTTGGATTTGCTGGATAGAATAGAGAATTAAGAAAGCAATAGAACTAGACTTGGCAATGGAAAACATCAGAGAGATTGAGTTGTTCAAGAGATTATGAAGAGGGTGTCAGATAGATTAGAGTTGTATAGAAGCATAAGGGAATTTATTCTGGGAATGGGTGAGTGTGTGTATTTGAGAGTAGCACCCTTAGTCTGAATCATGTTAGCGTGATTGATCGTGCATGTTCTTGTTTGATTGTTGCACGGTTAATCAGGTTGACATCGACAAGACCCGAGATGTTACCTTCACGTATGGCACATCACCTAACGTTCCACATTTTATGTTGTTGATATAAGAGAAAGGCAGATAGGAAGATTTCATATTGATGGTACTAATAGACTCAAGGCTGTCAAAAGAACTATGTAAACCGCAGTGAAGAGAGTTGTGTTGCAGTAACGCATTTGTTTCTTCTTTAAGGTGTTTGCTCAAAAAAGAAAGGATTGTTTTAATAGTTGGGGAAATCGACAATCTGATATATTGATCTGTACCGGGTAGTGAGTTTATCAGAGCTGGAAAGGTTGTCTATAGAACAGAGATTCTTGCAGATATGCTTATGCACCCATTATATTAAGTATTGATGTTGTGTAAGAAAATATAAGACTCAAGTATGATAGAGCCCAGAAAATAGAGAACTTGCAATCCAGTCTCGCCTATCCTAAAGGTCCTTTGTGGATAGATGAACGTCATATTAGAAGATTCGAGAATCAGAAATTTTTTGTAAGTTCAAGTATTTGGGGGAACCAACCATCAGTTGTTTTGACGCAAGCAGATGAGTATAAGTTCAGAGACTCCATTGTCCAGTAAAGTGTGTAAAACTATGTTTTGAGAATTCGGGGACAAATTCTTTTGAGGGGGGAAGAATGTAATAACCCTCACGAGCCATGACTTTTTGGTCGATAAAAATTTCCGATCGACCAGTTCGGAGTTGGTCGACCAGATTTTAAAATAAATCGACCCAATGAACTAATGTCTCAACGGGACTGTCATACGGCCGAAAGGACTTCCATTGATAGTTTTTATCGAGTGTTAATTATTATGTTCGAGTTATATATAAGCTGGACGAGTTTATCCAAAAACAAACCGAGAACCAATGGACGGAATACATTTGATCGAAAACTGATCTCGAATACTTTCAGCTGCTTTTGATTCATGTGCATGTCATGTGCTGTCTGGCTGCTTGCTTCCTTCCTGACCTGGACATGTGAGATGCACCTTCCTGCTTGCTTGCTTCTGTAGTCAATGGCACATGAAAGTCACAAGCTGCCTCCTTGCCTGCTTCTTAAGTTGTCATGTGAAGAGCACATGTTCTGGCTGGAGCTTGCTTTAGGTGAAGGAAAAGACAGGGGAAATCGGCCAATTTATACATCAACAAAGGGCCGCGGTCCCGATCAGTACATACACTCGGACACTGTGCTAAAACATACATCAATTCATTTTATATTCAAATTCCATACATCAACCAATAAGTTTAGGTAAATTCATACTTTGACCGAGTTTCCGTTAGTCAAAAGTTAACGATTGATTACGTGGATTTAACGGATGATTACGTGGATATTAAACAAGAATTAACACGAAACGACGTCCTTTTGGGCTTAAACGTTAATTAAAAATATTCATTTCAGAATGGTTGATAAGGGAATCGAACCCAGGTTACACCAACAAATAACCCACCACTCAACCACTTTGCCAAACCCGATTCGTTGTTTATATATTTGTATATATGTATTTAGACTTAGTAAATATGTTTAACAGATTAGTTTTTTAAACACAAGTTTAGATCAATTTATAGTGTTATTTATCCAATGTATTATCATCATTATTACTTAGAACTAGGTGTTTTTCTACACAATGTGCAATAATAATTTTTTTAATTTAAATTCTGTTTAAGAAATAAAATTATGTTAATATTCTAGATTTTATTATTTGTAGTGTTATTTATAGATTTTCATATAAATTTTAATTTAGCATTATATTAATTTAAAATAAACATTTTTATTTATCTTAAACTATATAAGAATATATATATATATATATATATATATTAATTGATATATTTTTTTATAATTATTTAAAATAAATTTTAAAATAATTTTAAAAATTTGTAGATAACAAAAGGAAACAAATGATGTTACGGTTACAAGTTTATAATTTTGTGAAAAATTATGAAATTTTGAAATTTGAATTTTTTTGTTTAATATTAAAAATTGTATGATTATAAAAATAGACTTACATAATCTTTGACAAATTGTAAAATATTTTATATTTCTATTATTATATTATTTAATGTCATATTAAATAGATTTATTTTAATGATGTTGTACTAGTTATTTCTATATTCTAAAAAGTTTACCAAAAATATAAATTTACATTAAATGTAATTTTCATGTAATCAATTATATCATGTTATGTCATCATTTTTTTAGTAAAAGTGACTGTGGAGATGACATTTATCAAATCACTTCTCAAATAATGTTTAGGGAATATTAGTTTAAGAGAAAAAAATATTTCAAATAATAAAATCTAGAATATTAACATAATTTTATTTCTTAAACAGAATTTAAATTAAAAAAATTATTACTGCACATTGTGTAGAAAAACACCTAGCTCTAAGTAATAATGATGATAATACATTGGATAAATAACACTATAAATTGATCTAAACTTGTGTTTAAAAAACTAATATGTTAAACATATTTACTAGGTCTAAATACATATATACAAATATATAAACAACGAATTGGGTTTGGCAAAGTGGTTGAGTGGTGGGTTATTTGTTGGTGTAACCTGGGTTCGATTCCCCTAGCAACCCTTTTGAAACGAATATTTTTAATTAACGATTTGAGCCCAAAACGATGTCGTTTCGTGTTAATCCTTGTTTAATATCCACGTAATCATCCGTTAAATCCACGTAATCAATCGTTAACTTTTGACTAACGGAAACTCGGTCAAAGTAAGAATTTACCTAAACTTATTGGTTGATGTATAAAATTTGAATATAAAATGAATTGATGTATGTTTTAGCACAGTGTCCGAGTGTATGTACTGATCGGGACCGCGACCCTTTGTTGATGTATAAATTGGCCGATTTCCCGAAAAGACAGCAGCTGATTCTGAAAGTGGTGAAGCAGTTCTCCAGCTGTCTCCACTGCCCCTTCTTTGGTCCCTCAGCTCGACACTCATCTAAAACAATCAGAAGTGGTTCTCACATCTTTTTAACCTCTTCCTCTTCACTCTGGTCGTGCATAAACCTGAGAGAAAGAAAGAAAATTCAGAGAGAGAGAGGAGAGAAAATCAGACAGAAAATTCAGAGAAATATTAAAAGAAAAATCAAGAGAATTTTGGGTGGTGTTCTTCTTCAACCAGTCTGTAACCAGTCTGTATTGTTGTTGATGTGAGGAAGAATAAAGGTGAGCTTTTCAGATTAAATCACCAGCCTTTCTCAGTTCTGAAAAGAGTCCCGTTTTTGTTTTTGTAATGGTCAGATCGCGAGTTCAGCTTGAAAGGAGTGTTGAGCCGAGATCTTCAAGCCTTTTAGTTGGTTGGTAAGCTTCAGTTTCTTGATTCACCTATGTTCTGATCAGAACCAGATGTTGATTAGTTAAGCTTGTGTCCTGGATCAGTTGTCTAAACTTTTTTATGGTTCAGTTTTATTTAGTTTCCGATTAAATCAAACTCATGGAATTTTTAAGTAAACTGAGATGAGATGAGTGGATTTAATCTGAACTGAACTGATCTTGGTTTGATCTTAACTTAACCGGGCTGAGCTATCCCTGAACTGAACTGATAAAGCTTGTCCTGAATTGAACTAGTCTGATCTAAGTTGCTTTACAGAACCGAACTGTTGGAATGATGATCTTGTACACCGAACTTCTCTGTTTCAGATCAATGGTCGAGAGAAGCTTGAAGAACAAAGCTGGTTCATCAAGAAGAGCCATATTATGTCTTGGTAAGAAGTTGATCACGGACTGATCATTTTCCTAGAACCGTTAGTGAACTGATATAAGTTGATGAACTGAGTTGAGTTGATTTCTGCTGGTACCGGACTGATTAACCTTTGTTCCAACAATTCTGTCTTTAATTCAGATGGTCGAGGTCAGTGGTGGGATCAACCGTATACTTCCTTGTTGACGTTCTGAATCAGAAGTGAAGTGGAGTGTGATTAGCTTGAGCTCGAGTCTAGTCTTCCTTAGCCAATCTCATAGATTCAAAGGTGAGTCTAGATAGATGACTGATGAGTTATGAATTAGTGTTGCTTGAGTAAAATAAATGATTATGGTTGATAGATAAGTAAGCATCTTGAACTATATTAACCTATGAAGTGTTTACTTATTATAAACACTTTAGAAATACTATGAATTATTATTTGAGGTTTATCCCGAGCCTTATTACTTGTTCTCAAGTACTAATATATAAATTTAAAATTATGAATCATGTTAAGTCTTATTGTATGCTCACTCTCCCTAAAGTTTCCGCATTACCGTGAATTGGTCCTGCGATATGGAACAAGGTCACGAAGACACGATGATGGGGTCGCACCCTGGAGACCGTGTAACTGCATGCAGCGTTAGATGTTCGATCTTCGAATATCTGATTGAGATGATGGTTATATTTATTTTTGCCGCTAGGCTCGGTTAGCCTTGGTGGTTTTTCGGGTTTAGTATATATATATATATATATATATATATATATATATATATATATTATACGTATGAACGAATGGCGGGTAACATGGAAGTGATGTTAAAGATATAATTCACATCGATGGAATGATAGGCCTTATATATAATAATAATTATGGAATATATTTCCACTGCATTCAAATGGTGTCGACTGCTCGGGATATTACTGATATGTGTTGGGGGTGCGGGATTAGACTCACTGAGTAAACTAGTTACTCATGACTCATTTGTGATGCAGGTAACCAGTAGGCGGGAGACCTTTACTCTAGGACGGGAAGGAACAGTATTAGCCAGCGGTAGTTTTATTATCCTTGCAAAGTAGTTTTGATATACCCTATGTATAAATTTTGTTGACCGAAAACCTCGAGGTTAATCATTAATATTCTGTGAGATGCTTTTTAAAGAATATTATATAATGTATTAAAGAATATTTCTTTAAGTACGAGTTCCATATGATATTAGTCCTTGTCCGGATGAACTAACTATCGGATACTCAGTCGGGTTGAAAAGCCTTGGTCAATATCCGGTAGGACCGTTGGTGCTCTCAAATTTCTAGTCCAAGGTGATCGGAATTTTTCCGTGAACCTCGGGTCGGCTTTAAGGGAACATCGACCATGTCATTTCCAGTCATCTACGATCGGGGGTGTCACATACAGGGCTTTACGTGACTGTAGCCCTTACCCTGTCGACAAAGTTGTTAGAGTTATCCATGGAAAGTTTGCCTTTATCCTCTTTGATGGCACAAACAAAACCATCTTTGCTGCTTCTGTAAGATGTCACACAACTCTCTTCTTATCGTATTCTACATCCTTGATCTGTATATTTGAGTTAATTCGCTTATGAATTTTTGATTGTTGTCCATGTGCAGGATGCTGATGGTACAGTGCCCTTCTTCTGGGGAACCCATGCTGAAGGCCACCGTGTTCTTTCTGATGACACAGCCATTGTCAAGGAAGGTTGCTCCAAATTTTACAGTCCTTTTTCCTAAAGGTAACCTGTCTGAACTATTTAAAGATAAATAAGATTAGACTTTTTGATTAACTCGAAGACTTTGGTTGGTTTGTGAAATTTTTAGTTGAATAATTCGTTAGATAGGCTTAAAGATTTGATTTTACGGTTAAGTGTATAATTGTATATGGTTTGGTGTATTGAAGGTTGCTTCTTTACATCATTGGGAGGATTGATTACACGGTATAATTGTATATTGTTTTGGTGTATTGAAGGTTAAGTGTATTGAATGTTGCAATTGTCATTTTCGACAAGAAAACATGATTTTATTGTATTGGTGGGAAAACATGATTACACGGTATTCGTAGAAAAACATAATTTTAGGATTTTGAAAAAAACGTAATTTTGTGATTGTGACGAGCAAAGGTAATATTTAAGTTTTGAAAGAAAAATAAGATTTTATGGTTTTGGTTGGCAAACATGATTCGGTTTGACAGGAAAACATGATTTTGCGAATTTTTTGGTAAACAAAATTTAGCGGTATAGGAGGTAAACAATTTTTTTTGCAGTTCTGACAAGAAAAAAAAACTATCTTACGGTTTTGACACAAAAACATGATCTGGCGGTTTAACAGGAAAACATGATCTTGCAGATTCTGGGAAGAAAACGTGATTTTGATTATGGTGAAAAAACATAATTTTGTGGTTTTGACAAGAAAACATGATCATGCTGTTCTGGACAGAAAGATTTCATGTTTGATGAGAAACCTGATTGTGCAATCTATAAGTACATTGTTTTTATAATCCACATGTACATCTTTTATCATATACACTTATTCAACATATTTTAGAAACTGTTATTTTTATCATCTCCTCAAAATCGGAAATCTCCTACATGTAAATATATATATGAGCCAGTCATATTGGGGTTAAACAATATTTCTTCCCTTCATCAATGTAATCATTTACACAAGATTGCATCCGTGGTGTATAAAAATTTACAAAATATTATATTCATGTTATATGGTAATTTACATAAGATTGCACAAATTTGATAATATTTTATGAATTTATGGTGTACACATGTACACCAAACCTCTATAAATTTCAGTGTTTATCAAATAAGGGTTTTCCATATGTAAGCAATTACCTTTTGTAAATTTATGAACTGCAATGAATATTGATCATATGTTTACATGAACAAACATGATTTTTTTTTGGTGGGAAAATGTTACCTGTGATTTAATGGGAAAAAATGATTGTGTTATCCATAAGTACATTATTTTTATAAATTCACATGTACACACCTTTCATCATATACACTTATTCGACAGGATTATACAAGTTTTATAACAATTCATGAATTATAGTGTACACATATACACCAAATCACAATAATTTCAATGTTTATCAAATAAGGATTGTCCACATGTAAGCTGTTACATTTTATAAATTTACGAACTGAAATGAATATTGATTATATGTGTAGATATATGAGGTTTCCTAATTAGAGAGGCGATAATGAATAACAGTTTATAGAATGCATTAAATAAGTGTACATTATAAAACATATACACATGAATTATAAAAAAATTACTTATGGATAACACAATCATGTTTTCGCGTCAAATCATGAATCACATTTTCCTGTCATAACCAAAAAATTACGTTTGATCGTCAAAGCTATAAAATCATATTTGTCCGTTAAATTGCAAAATCACACTTTCCATCAAAACCACAATATTATACTTTTCACCAAAACCACAAAATCACGATTTTTGCCAGTCAAAAATTGAAAATCATTCTTTCCTATAAAAACCACATAATTACATTTTCTGCCAAACCACATAATTATGTTCTCATCAAAATCGCAAAATCGCATTTTCTTGTTAAAACCACATTTTCACCAAACTGTAAGATCACATTTTCTGCTTAAAATCACAAAATCGTTAAACCGCAAAATCACATTCTTCTGTCAAAACCGCAAAATCATGTTTTTAATTCAAGACCGCAAAATTAATTTTTTGTAAACCAAATAATTTTTTACTATAATCATGTACAATATATAAGCTGAAAATGAAGTATTCTCATGGATTTAGACAAGCATTGAACTAAAGAAGCTGATGAATCTGAAAAAGTTTTTATTATGTGTGCACAAGGCTCTATAATCATGTGATGTGTGTATATGATAGAAATGAGACTTACTAGTTAGGTGTATATGTAAAGTTTTGTTAAACAATGTACATGTGGATAGTCAAATTATGTGTACACATTAATACCTAAACTACACACTTGCAAATCTTATACTTTCATATTTTATGCACACCTTAAAACAAAAATGGAAAATATTAAAGGAATTTTGGAAACATAGCCACCTATGAATCTGGAAAACCTTGTATATACTACTAAACAAAATTGCGATTTTGATGGAAGATAATTTTCTATCTGGGATTGTCAACCAATTTGAATCATGAGTGACCGTCTCTTCCACAACACGAAATATCCTGCTCCCGTGAAGATATAACCTAAATTTGAAACCAGCTTAAAGCACCATACTCCCAAAAGGAACACACTTGCACATTGCCTTATACTAACAAGAGAGGAGTGGGAACTTCTAAATTCAGATATCTCAAATTTGCTGAACTCAAACTTAATCTTGATGTTTATTTTTGAATGCAATTTAGCCTTGATGGTTTAGCCAAAAGTCATGAATTTACGACCAACGATTGGCTTATGCTAGTGGATTTGACAATTAAAAGGGTGACAATTAGGTTCAAGAACACCAAAATCACACGTAGGATCGGGTCGTCCTTGAATCTGGCAGAAGCCAGAAAAATTTCACCCCACCTTGTCAAATATTTATCGCAGTATTGTCCCAATTACTCGTGATTCACGTCGTCTGCATTTAGTCATGGCTGAGACGGAGATTGAGCTGTCGCGGAGTAACATTAGGTCTCTTTGCCACCGTCTCTTCCCCTTCATTTGTATCTATAGTCTGGGTTGGTTTCTGTTCCTCTTCTCGTTTTGGTTCTTGCCGGAGGAGGAACTTAAAAGTGGAGAAGAAGATTGACCTTTACAGTTATGAGTTGTGGCTTTGTATCGTTTTTTACTTTGTTTTCTTCGCTAGAAACTGGTAAAGAGATAAATGTATGTTGTTTTATATTAAATTAAATAAAAAGGTAACTAAAGTTAGGCACAGTGAAACCAAGACTAATGAAAAAAATTGGAAAGATATTAGTTTAGTTAGAAAAAGTACTCTAGGAGCATAAAGTGTCTTAGAGTGATATTAAAATCTTAAAATTGACCCTCAATGTAAACAACTCTTACAACATAGGTTACTTTTTACTACTTGCACACTTTCGTTAACATAACTCACTTCAAAGTCCATTACACTAACTAATTTAGTTTGATTTTGGCAGGATGTATTTTTTAGTTTTTATACGAGTGAATGACCCAAATTTCATCATACAAGAACGTGATGTGATATAAATCTACATTGGATTTTGAATATATTATATTATGGATTACAATTTATCTTCTTTATACAGCATAAGACACTTTTTTAACTTTCCCTTACTTCCTAACTAAAATAGTTACATATTTTGAAATATAAACTTGAGGATTTGGTTTTATAATTTGAAAATTTATTTAGATTAGAAAATTTGGAGGATATGATTTGTAGTTTGGTTTTAAAAATGATAAACTTCAAGATGTTTTTATTAGTTTCTGAGATTAATTTTTGGAAAAGAAAATTTGTAAATATTAGATATTAATTTCAGATATAATATAGTAATTAGCTTTTAAAATGATAAATTTAAAATTAGTGTTCATGGTATAAAGTTTAGTTTGGGATTATGAGTAGGATGAGATATGAGATGGAAGTTTGAAAAATTAGATTTGTAGTTTGTGTTTAAAATTTGATGTTAAGTTTACAAATATTAGATTTAGTTTTTAGATTTATGATTTGGAATATAACATTTTAGTTTAAAATTTAAAGTTTGGTGTATAGTGTTTAGATTTTAGATTACATTTTGTAAAAATAAATTTTAAGTTTAGTTTAACTTCGATGTTAAAGTATGAAAATTGGAATTTAAAGTTCTTTATATATTGTTTAGGGTAAAAAGATCTTGAGAATTTTGATAAAATAGAAGAAAAACTGTCTCATTGTCCCCTCGCAATAAATCCCATTTTGATCTCTTTTGTACTTTGGTCACCCCTGGCTTATTTTAAATATTCATATCAAATATTTTAAGAGTCAAAATATGAAAAATTAATGTATATAAACAAGAATTAATCATATGAAAATATATGTATTGAGTAATTTTATTAAACACAATTTTTCTTTTAGATTTATAGATACTAGAAAATTCAATCTACTATCTACTGACACGTAGATTGTAGTTTCAGCTAATTACATAGGTATCTACATCTCTTAAAACGTAATATTAACATAACAGTCACTAATCTATACGTGCAGACTATATTATCTACTATGTTCACTACGATCAAAACTACGGTAATTCCTTGAACTACTCTTTACTATTACATCTACTAACACTTTTTTGAACCGAAAACGGTGCGTTTGTCGTCTTCATACAATACATTTCTTGAGGAGGTCTAGGAGAAATCATCAATGAAATCAAATGAGAGATATAGCATCAAAGAGATTTTATTGATAAAAGATTCATTACAATGAATGATTACAAGTGTAAAGTGAATCTAAAAATCTATGAAAATCTCTCTGAAAATGTATTCTTTATTTAAAAGGAGAAAAATCAATCTCTTTCATAAGGAGAGAGTGCCTCTTTCTTTATACAAGTTGAGTCTAGGGTTTCCTAGTGACTCTCTTATTAAATGGGCTAAGTCCATTGTCTAATGGGCCTGTGGAAGGATGTTAAATCCATATCCAACAATAAGCCCCCCAATTCGTTGAGAGAGATGAAATTGATCTCTACGAATTTTACAAAGAGGGTTTATGAGACAATGGATTGTAGCACAACGAATAATTCGTGCCTCGGAATCGCAACTCGGGAGTAAACTCGTGCCTAGAGAAAGGCGAGTTTACCGAACTTATGCCCAGGAACCGTAGCTCGGCGAGTAAGTCATACCTAGTGAAAAGCAAGTTTACCAAACTCATGCCTAGTAAAAGATGAATTGTTTGTGAACTCATGTCTTAGTAAAAGCTAAGTCGATGTAAATCCGTGCCTAGTAAAGGACGAGTTTACTCAACTTATTCTTAGTAACAGACGAGTTCACGTCGAACTGGAGCCTAATAAAAGGCGAGTTTATGGTAAACTCATGCCTAGAAAAAGGTGTCTGTACTCGTGCCTTGACGTTTATACCTAGGCAAAAGCCGAAATGCAATGAACCGAAAAGACGAAATCGTGCTTACTAGGCGAGTCACGAGAGCTGCGGCAGGCTTCGACGAGAGACACGATCCAGGTCTTGCCTCCGTTGCTCGCTAATGGTGATGGATGATAGAGCTTGATCGGTTTGACAAGTGATGGATGTTGGTCGGTGTCTTGCCTCCGTTACTCGCTCAGTGACGATGACGAGTAAAAGATTACTCGGTGATGACGAGTAAAAAATTGCTCGGTGATGATTACGAGTATAAGAGATGGGACAGCCTGATGAGCTTAAGCTGGCGACACAATTCCATCAATATAGCTCGATGACGTCATGCTCGGTGAAGCGTAACGCGCCTCAACAATTGTTGAGGATGGGATGTCGAGTAACCGTTGATGGGACGCCGAGTAGCTTGTAGACGCAGTCTGAGATGAGATCCAGTCCCCTGCATCGAAACAGTCAATACGAGGAAGGTGTAAACGAGGGAGATAGATACCCGACCAAAAAGAAAAATAAGAGAAAAGAGGGGAGCTTACGTTTCCCGATGCGGATTAAAGCTCGGCAAATCCTCTCCTCACTAATCTCCGGCCAGCGTTGGTGACTAAGCGCGGCTAAAGCTCGAGCGTCGTCAAAGAAACCTTCCGGATAATCGAGCGTGTTCGGATGATCAACTGCAAAAAAAATGCATACCGATTAAAATCGGATAACGAACAATTACTCGTAAGCGATAATCTACCAATTCGCCAGTTCCAGAGAACTCGAGACTCGTCGCTTGGAGGTTCTTCGAAGGAAAACTCATCCGACTTCACGTAGAAGTACCAACGCTGCCAGTCGGGGGTCTTATTTGGGTGACCGGTCAGAATGTTGTAGTTCGGCCTCATCTTCACCGAGAAAAGACCATCTGGCATCGGCTTTATGACACAAAGCTCCTCGAAGGCTCGGACACTCAAGGATCTGTCGATTTCTGCCACCATCACCAGTAGCGCCACCATTATTCGAAACGAGCCATTCAGGAATTGGCTAATGGCAACCTCCCGACGGAAAACATAGGACGTCACCAGGCGGGGAATCGGGAACCAAAGCTTGGTGTCGCGTGAAGTATGACTCGTACACGCACTGAAATCCTACCGGGGGTGACCATGGCCGCTGAGTGTACGTGGGAATGAGGAACGTCACACCCATCGCGCCGCATTCCCTGAAGAGTTTTTTGACGCTCCCCACCGTCGACCAAGTCGCCAGCACGTTCCTCCAAGCTTGTCCCTCCACACTTTCGGGACGAAGCAGCTCAGGCTCCACTGCCGGGAGTTCGACAAAAACTCCATCTGGGCGATAGCGAATTGGCACGAAATCCGGACCGACCGTTGAACTGCCCGAATCACGGGATACATCGGTCGCATCTGTCGCTTCGCCACATTCATTATCCTCACCGCGGAAAAGTCTCTCCGCCTCAGCGACTAAAAGCCTTTGGGACAGTGTCATATTCTCTGTATCCCTTATCGCATCCGGATGTGCAAAACTCGACGCGTCGGGACCCTCCTTCTCAGTTTCGGATCCATCCAAAGGATCTGGAGCAGAGACAACCGCCTTACCCTTCTCCTTCCGTGACAACCTTCTCCCGGACGACATGATCACCGACAAAACACTACAAATTCTACAGCGAGACCTAGAGAGAGAAGTAGAGGGATAGAGAGAGAAAGTACCTGATTATGCAGAGAAGAATGGGAAAAATGGTCGAGCGGAGGCTATTTATAAGGGGAAGCGCAATGATTAGGTCTAGCATGACCTAAATGGGCCCGGAAAAGCCCTTCGAACACGCGACTCTTCGGCTTCCGACACAAATGGGCCCAAAATTGGCTACGCGCCCGTTCGTCTTCCAGGCAGAGAGGGGATTCACGAGTTATATCTTACGACTCCATCCGAATGAACTCCCCCCGGCAAAAAGGCGAACAAAGAAAAAACCGACATAACAAATCGGCAAATCAACGGAACCCATCCGAAAATCTCGTTCCGAACAGAGCAAAGAATCGAGCCGACTAATCATGAGCCCGACACAAATTCATTGGTGCTAGCAATAGCAATCACCAAAGAACTGGGGGGACTTATTGTAGGAGGGTTACCTCCATCAAGAGCCCATGACGTAGTCGACCGATTAAATGACCAATCGACCTCCGGAACCAGTCCTCGACAAAACGCATCCGACTTACGGCAAAAACCCTTCGACTCAGCTCAACACCGGCTCAACGCTGACGACAAAACGATCGACTTAGGAATATGCTCCAAGCCGATTGTTGACCAAGTCAAAGGTGGACAACCTTAGGATTTGTCCCTTCTTGGGTTAGATGTTCGGCCCGATTAGCATAGGCCCAACAAAGGATTAATGTAATTAGGGCACCTCAACCTGGTTATATAAGGGGAGGACAAGCCAACTAAGAAAGGGGGCAGTTCTTTAGAGAGACTAGTCACTTCAACCTTGTAAACACTTCTTGAAATAAATAAAAGTTTTCTTGTGATTAACCCACTGACGAGTTTTAGTCAGATTGTCTAGACTCGGTTCAAACAACACTGTAACATAAATATACATACATATCTATATTCTACGAAGCTAAGAATACATAATCTACCAGCACATATATACTATACAAAACTAAGAATACCTACTCCACATATTGTCTATAGTGTGTAAAATGTGATTTCTGCCTGATTTGGTGAAAATATTCCATAAATATCTCCAAAATGGATTATGAAATATTCCGTAGTAACAAAATATTTTGTAAATATTCTCATCTCGTCTTTCTTCATTTGTTATATCAAAAATTTCCAAAACATAAACTGTTTTCTTTTCCTATGAGGTGCAATAGCTCCACTCCAGTATTCGTCTACATAGCCACACAAATCTTCCCAAATAAGAAATAGATCTCAAACATTCACATGTTAGTTTTGATTGGAGCCATTGCAATAATGCCACCTGCTATTGCGGTTAACTTCGCGAGCTAGATTGTTATGACGTTTGTGTTTGGACACCTCGTGTTTATGTACAAAAGAGAAAGGTGCCAGAGATAAAGCTATGTTCTGTCTCACTCTTTGGAAGGATGTATGCGGAAACTGGATTCATATATGTGCATTTTTTTATAGAGTTTGAACTCTGATTCTTCACCAAAACTCAATCATAAACGCTCTAATTGCTATATTGAATCAACGGAATATTGTGTTACCCTTTCTGTTAAGAATCTATTGAGAATCAATGGCTTAACCCACTAAAATTCTCCTCAAGTCTCTCGACTCAACTACAAATACAAAGCTAAAGAATGCAATTCGATAAATTGTTTGCTATTTAAACACATCAACGATCATAACAGAAAACCCTCTGTTTGCTCTAGAGTCTCTCGACAACTTAAGACTCCTGGATCAAATCTTCATTTAAAATGACCACATCATCATTCTCTCGCTTTCCCTCCTTCTTCTCTCTGCTCTTCCTCTTTCTCACATAGCGATGTTGTGAAGAAAATTTCCATACAACACCCACATGTTCTCTGAAGTTGGTAAGTATTTCCACTGTACTAACAACTCCGAACTCCCGTGATCATCAATATCGCTTCTGGTACTATAGCGACATTTTCCAGACCAGTTTGAAGGAGTAGTAAAGGCAACACCTGATGATCAGGTGATAGAGCTAAATAGCATGCTACTTTCCCAATCCTCTCGAGAATCTCACAAGGGTCTAAGAACTTGGCAGACAGCTTCTGGCACACTCGTTTAACCACTGATTGTTGTCGATAACGGCAGAATTTCAAGTAAACCAAGTCACCAGCATGAAACTCATCATCCCTACGATGCTTATCTGCATTATTTTTCATGAGTTGTTGAGTATGAATCAAATGATGCTATATGTATACCAACATTCCATCTCGTTCTTATAAAGTTGTTTCCAAATTCGCATTGTTAGTAGAACCCAACTCAAAGTGCAACAAGGCTGTAGGGTCTCGACCATACGCAACCCGGAACGGTGTAGACTTCAGTGAGGTATGATATGAGGTATTATATCATAGCTCAGCCGAACAAAGAAAACAAAACCAGGTCCGTGGATGAGAGGATGCAATAAAACGAAGAAAGGTCTCTAAACATTTATTCAGAAATTCGGTTTAGCCATCCGTTTGAGGGTAGAAAGTCGTACTAAAATTCAGCGATGTCTCAGATAACCGAAAGAGCTCTCTCCAAAACATACTGAGAAAAAATTATCTTAGTCTGAAACAATCGACTTGAGGAACCCATGTAGTCTTACGATTTCTCCCACAAAACTTCTTGGAAATGTCTAGTTCCTGAAATGTATGTTTGAGGCCAACAAAATGGGCGTGCTTCTCAAACGATCAACCACCACGAAAATTACATTGTATCCATTTGAAGTTGGTAAACCTTCAACAAAGTCCATAGAAAAATCCTCCAAAATTGCAGAAGGGATAGGTAATGAATGAAGTAAACCAGCAGGACACAGAGTTGAATACTTGTGATTTTGGAAAACTAGACAAGCTGCTACATAAGGCTGAACCGTCTTCAATAACCCTTCCCATTGAAGACATCTCTGAATTCTCTTTACTGTTTTCAGAACCTCTGAGTATCCTCCTTGCAGTCCATCATGACATCAATTCAAAACCATAGTGATAAATGGAGATGACTTAGGAATAACCAACCGATTCTTGTACCACATCTTCTCCTCTTTAACTGAACATCGTTTCAAACCCGTATCACCTTCTCAAACTCGTTATATCAGGAAATTAATGTCTTGTGACTCTGCAATCTCTTTATAAAGATCATATAACTTCAATGTTTCTGGAATTGTAACTGCAAACATGATAGTGTCAGCTGATTGTAGAGAAGGATGCTAACCTCTTGAAAGACCATCTGCAGCTCTGTTTTGTATCCCAGGTTTTGTAGAGAATGTCGAACTCATTACCTAACAGCTTGATCAACCATTTTTGGTATTCCATACTAACCCCTTTTTTGCTCCAAAAAAAATATGTAAGCTTTCTTAATCAATATGTACTATAAAACCTCTTCCCAGCAGGTAGGGTATACACTTACGTATAGCCATGACCACAGCCATAAGTTCTCTCTCATAAATCAGTTTGAACTATTCTTGTTGGCGTCAAAATCGGTCACGACAGAATCAATGCTAGAAAACTCTCGAGAAATATTTCTTATCTAAAAGGAAGTGTAAATCCAGGACAAAAGCTTCGTGTAATTTAAAAGAAAGAAGTTATACGACAAGTTCTCGGATACCATGGTCCTATCCAAACAAACGACTGCTAGGGTGAACAATGGTCATCTCGAAATCAACGACTAAAATTGCATTTATGTATGAAAACTTTCTCGAAACAGTCTCGACAGAGGTTCCCGAGCAAAGGACTCGAGAGAAATTGAGCACGGGACCGAACGAGCAGTCCAATTCACCCGATCGGCGAGTTGGACCAAACAAGCATTCCAACTCGCCTGTTCAGCGAGTTGGACCGAGCAAGCAGTCCAACACGCCCGTTCGGCGAGTTTGACAAAGCAAGCAGTCCAACTCGCCTATTCGGAAAGTTGGACCGAGCAAGCAGTCAACTCGCCGAACAGGCGAGTTTGACCAGATAAGCGATCCTACTCACCCGCTCGACGAGTTGGACCAACAAGCAATCCAACTCGCCCACTCGACGAGTTGGATAAAATCCTCCCGACTCGACATAAGGCAACATGGAGCAGATCTTATGCCTTCCGTTTAACCTCGATGGATCCTTCCCTCATTTTGTCTCGATCGGAATCACCTTTGAAGCTTTACGACAAAAACCGCAAAGACTCGTTTTCCCATATGAAGTTCATGTTTATCGTATAAAATGATAATGGTTAACTTAACCACCATAGTTGTCTAAATTATAAGAGAATTGTGAACTTCCTCGTTAAGTCGACGTCGTATAAAGAAACATTCTTTCGAAGAAATCGTAAAAAAGTTTAAGTCAAAAAACGGCCCAAAGAGGCCTAAAACGCGGTTAAAGGCCAACTTGCGATTTCATAAGAGATTGAGCTCAGTAACAATATGGCGGCATATCTTTGATCACAGGAGAAGATAATTTTTGTGAAATCAAGAGATAAATGTCAAGTTTCTGCGATAATGATAAAGATCGAGGAGAAAAGGAATATTCCCGAAAAGTGATAAACTCGACCTAGGGGAAAAAAGAAAAGAGAAACTGACCTAGAAGGCATATATAAGGGGAGCTGAAGCTAAAGGTGAAATGATCCATAGATTTGGACCTAGAGAAGATTTGTTAGCTTATAAGAACTTAGAACTTAGGTGGATAGAAGGTCATAGTTATACTCAGATGTTTCTCCATCTTTATTCGAGTATTCTGATTTCCTTAGACTCTACAACTCATTGCACTTAGAAATCCTAAGCTTTATTCTCGACAAGCTCGGTTTCTATGACTGGCACTCGATTACCAGAAGAAGTTGCTCCGACAGTTCGATATCTTAGTCCACTCTTTTAATTGAACTACGTCCGACTTGATCCTCGAAAGGGGTACGTAGGTAGCCTTTCTTAAGGTCCAGTCCCAAATCCTTCAAAGCTTTTTCGTCTTTTTCATCTATTTCTAAGCGAGTTGCAGCCACATAGGTTTCTCTCGACATAGGTGGTAGAGCTAGCAAACTTAGTCTCATTTTACTGCTTGTGTAAAACGAATTCCTTTGTGATCACATTACCATACAAGCTTCATGTACGCTTTTGCTCTGGAGTGCTCGTACGCAAATTTTTTAAAAAAATCTATTGTTTTCTAAATTCATTTTGTTATCTTCATGTTTTTTAAGTTTACACGATTACTTGTTGTTGCGCAGAGAATCCGGAACCTCAGGGAAAGTTAGGGTTTCTTGACTTTCCTTAATTTACGGAAATCGCCGATGTAAATTTTTGTTCCCATAATTCTCGTGTTGTTAAATCGTGGCTAAAGTATGTTATTGATCGACCACCTTGCATAAGGACTGCCCCAACACCAAACCCTGAATCATCACACTCAACCACAAGTTTCCTTGTGAAATCCAGCAAAGCTAACATATGTGTTGAGATCATAGATTTTTAAGAATATCAAAAGCAACTTGAACTGTAGATCACCATTCAAACTTGTATGTCTTCAACATATCAGTTAAAGGACAAGCAAGGGAACAATAACCTTTTACGAAGCGCCTGTAGTAACCAGTGAGACCAAGAAAAACCATAAGCTTTTTGGTGTTCTTGGGAGAGGCCAAGCTTTCATTGCTTTATCTTAAGATGATATGTAGCGACACTGTCTGCTGTAATTACGTGGCCCCAGTATTCAACCTGTTGTTGAGCAAACAAGCATTTCTTTTTACTAACAAACTGTTTTTTATCTTCAAAGACCTTTAAAACTGTTGCGAGATGGCGTTAAATATCCTCTTCATTCTTGATATATATCAACAAGTCATCGAAGAAAACGAGAAAAAATTTGCTCGCAAACGGTATGAACAAATCATTCATCAATGATTGAAAGGTAGAGGGAGCCTTTGTTAACCTAAATGGCATAAAGAGGAATTCATAATGTCTATCATGAGTTCTAAAAGCTGTTTTCCGAATGTCTTCCTCTTCCTTCCATATTTGATGAAAACCAGCCGTTAAATCAAACTTTGAAAACATCTTAGCTCCATGTAATTCATACAAAAGTTGGTCAATCATGGGATTAGGGTATTTAGCAGCCACATTTTCCTGGTTCAATGCTCTGTAATCAACGCAAAATGCCAAGACTTGTCATGTTTATTCACCAGCAAGACATGAGTAGAGAATGGACTTTGACTAACTAGAATGACACCCTTCTCCAACATCTCTAAAACCATTTTTGACATAGCTTCCTTGTGTGCCTGATGGCATCGATAAGGTCAAACATTTATGATTGTTGTTTCACACTCTAGCGTGATCGCATGTCTTACTGCTACTGGGAGGAAGTCCATGTGGTTTATCAAACATGTGGCCAAATGCTGTCAATACAACTTTTATGTTCTATGATATAACTGACAAAACATGTTCCTCTTCTATCATCGCACCCAACCATGAATCTCTTGGAACTTAACACTGGCCATTATCTTGAGTAAGGTTTTGAAACAAATTTCCCATCTGATGTTAATCATTCTCGCTTGTTAATGTTTCTTTGAGTCATTTATACCAAAAAAATCATTAATGAGTAATCTAGTCTACTTCACATTTCCCCCAATGTTCGAAACCATCGCACCCTTAACACAAAGCCGACTTTAACCAAATCCAGTGAGATACAATCAATGAAAACAATCAAGTCCTTGCAACTCCAACTTGATATTCCCGAAGACACCACCAGCTTTTTCGGTCAACACAGTGCCTAATAATACTTGCATCAATGAGATTATCTGCATTTTGAAATCCTCTTTGGTTGCAAGTTGAGGAGTCACAAAATTATGTTGGCTCCACTGTCTATAAGCACCACAACCCTTACTTCAGCTAAGATGCCTCTCAACTTCGTCGTCATAGGAGAATCAATACACAAGAAGGCATTGAAGGATATTTCCATCGTTTGAGGTGTCTGAACTTATTAGATTGTATCATTAGTAACAATTCAATCCTTGATTTTTTTTTATCTTGCATTACCTCCACTTCCATATCATTAATAATCATCATATTTGGAGTTCAGGATTAGCACACACAACTTTAGTCTCTTCAACTCAGCTAGTTCTTCTAGTGATAAGTGTTATTGTGGTCTCTGAGGTAAGTTCTTGTGCATTTCTACTTGCTTAGCCTTTCATTGATATATAGATGTGGCAATTATTATGTATTTGGTTTTGTCTTGGTTATCGCACTCCGTTTTTGTACTCATGTTGTCTAGATTTTTCTCTTTCACCTATTACTTAACATAAAGTACTAGTTTCCATTTTAAACACATCAGCTATATGATTCCTTAACCTTTTTGGTTCCTTTAGCTTGATGACCTCCTTCATTTCTGACTTCAAGCCGGGGTAAACTTGCTGATCAAATTAGGTTTGTTAATCCCT
This sequence comes from Moricandia moricandioides, assembly GCA_905132885.1. NCBI lineage: Eukaryota > Viridiplantae > Streptophyta > Magnoliopsida > Brassicales > Brassicaceae > Moricandia > Moricandia moricandioides. The sequence goes on from CAJHQQ010000793.1 coordinate 77,895, forward strand.
TTGACCTGAGTGATAAACTCTTCAAATTCATGGACATACTGGCGAACTGAACCAGTTTGTCTCAAAGCACACAACCTGTTACGCGGCTTATCATCTATCAACTCTGCTAACCGTTCTAACATCCTTTGCTTAAAGTAGTACCAGCTTTCAAAATTCTCATCATCTGACTCCCAAAGATACCAATTCAACACAGCTCCTGTCAAACTCAAAGCTACAAATTCCAACTTCTCCATCTCACTATAGTTTATTGCACAAAAGTAGCATTCTACCTTTCAAATCCAACAATAAGGCATAGATCCATCAAATACAGAGAAATCTATTTTCTGCAATATAATTTCTAGACTCACAAACATATTGTTATTTCTCGGATAACCTAACGAGAGATCATCCAATTCATCCACATGATTTTGTACCTGAGGTTGTGATGCTGAAGTTCCATCAATATATTTCCCATGTGGCTTCGGATGTATATATCGTGACTCGATCGGGTCTAACGAGTCAGCAATTCATTGCAAGTGGAGCTCCACAGAGCTCAAGCTTGATTTGATTCTGTCAAATCGTTCGTCAGAAGCGTTCGTAAGTTTCTTCCAGTCATTGTAAATCACGTCCACTTTCTTCTCCATCTCGTCCGCGGATCTCTCTACATGATCCAATCGATCATCATAACTGGTGATATACGCCACCCCAACTGCTCACCACACCAATTAATAGAGTTTGACCTAAGATTCTTTACCAAAAATTAATCACAGACTATCCAATTTCTTTATTGAATCAACGGAACAACATATTACACTTTGTATAAGAATCTATTGAGAATCGATGTTTTAACCCACCAAAATTCTCCTCAAGTCTCTTGACTCAACTCCAAATACAAAGCTAAGAATACAAATGGATGAACTGTTTAGTATTTAGAATCATCAACAATCATAACAGAAAAATCATATGTTTGCCCAAGACTCTTGAATCAAATCTTCATTTAAAATGACCATGTCTTCATTCTCCTGAGTTTCTTCCTCCTTTTCTCTATTCTTCCTCTTTCTCACATAGCGATGTTGTAGCTTAACAGTGTCTTACATTACAAAGTAGTGACATTAGCTTGATTGGTTGGTAAATTCTAGTGAAAGTTTTCATGTTGCAGAATCTCCAACATTATTCATGTTGTCATGTTTTCTAGACCCAAGGTTTACGCTTAAGAGCAGTTTAGTTTAGTTTAGTTTGATAATTTTGATTATGTTTTGTATCTAACATATTTTCATTTAAACACATTTCCATTACTACAAGTCACGTGAATGATGATCCAAACAACAGTACATAACAAACTTACATTATTTTACTCCATGAGTCCAAGTCTCCAAATTGAAATACAGAAAAAAGAAGTCTTAAATAAAAAGCTTTACAAATTTCTAAAAATTCTCATGCCTCTTTTCTAAACATCTAGATGTCTTCTCCTTGATCGTGTACAACATGATTTCTTACTGGTTAAAGTAACGGAGATCCTCTACGTCAACCAGCACAACATCCTCTACAGGAAGCAAAATTTATGGATTAGCCACCGTATTAGCTACATCTTTTTTATAGACAACTTGTTCTTTGGTCACAAAAAAAAGAGACTACTTGTTCTTTTCCAATGAAGAATGGACTTGTTTTTTGACTTCTACTGGCCCATCTGAACATTTTACTAAGGTTTGTTGATAACCCAATGTTGTTTTGCTTTGTGTTCTCGTTTGAAGCTTTGAATCGCTTTACACTCCTTTGTCTAATAAATCTTCCAATACCATGTTGAAACATATTTGAAACTAGAAAATTCTTATAAATATCGGCACTATAGCAAATCTTCAAGTTATTAATGACATTTATACATGTTTGTATGGTCAAATCAATTGCAACACCAGCTGTAGGATCATCATTGGAGCTAATGCTGGTTGTAGGATCAAAATATTATAAGTACTATTAAGATATTAAAATATTAAGGGACAAAACATGTGACGTATATAAATAATTTTCAAAATAAAGAAACAAATTATACTAATGAGAATCTCCACTATAGCATATATGTATTTTATGATCAACTTGAAGAAATAAAGTTCAAGATACAAGACTTTCTTATATCACATGCTGTTCAAAAGGATTAGAGATGGGGTTGCTAACTTTTATAGCTATATGAAATGAAAGTTGATGATTCATTCTGTCACAGTAGAACTAATGCCGATGTAGCAGTTCAATCTTTAGGTAGGTAGGAAAGGTCATCTTTTGTTTCTCGAGAATATCGCCACATGGCTTAATTCTGATCGCTTCTTCAAGAATAGGAGGCAATAACAGAATAAATATAGAATCAAACTAAAATGCTTGTACAACTCAGAAGGACAAAGAAACAAATCAATTTTATCAAATGCATTGATAGATTCATGTTCAAAATCTGTAACCACTTTGTCGTCATCAATTCATTTTAGTTTTTGTAAACCATCAAGAAAGACGATAAAAAATGTTAGAAAGATTTTTCAAATTTTTTATTTGTGAAATCTTCCCTAATCAACGACGGTTTAAATTAATGAACAAGAGATAATGAATATGAAGAAATTGGAAATGGCAATAGCACAAAGGAGATTATTAGACCCCTCAGAGACATCTGAGGATACGATGTGGTGGTCATCATGACGATATCCTTCGGCAAAACAAGATATATGCATTTCTCGAAGATGATCTAATAAATCTTCGATGTTGAAAGCTGTTGGAACGATTTTTTACAAGCCGATTGGGCCGGGTAAAATGACTATATGTGAGTAGAAATTTTATAATCCTATTGGATCGGGTAAAAATATAATCGTATGTGAAGTAATTTTTGTATTTTATATGGAGAAAGGCCACCTCATTTTGATGCCCATGGACCGGATAAAATGTTGCAGTTTCCTTTGGACAATCAAAAATCATTTTTACTAAGTTGATGGCTACGCTAAGTCTATTTGGTGACAAATGCCGTAAGCTAAGTAAACTTGATGACTAAACAAATTTAGTAACCAAGCTAAGCAACTTGGCGACAAATATAAAAGGCAAGTAGTACACGTGGTGAATAACCAATGTAAATTTAGTGACAAATGGCTAAGGTTTAGGAAACTTAATGAAAAATGTCTAAGTTGCTTTATGTCTGAACTTTGTGAATCTCTCATGTAAATAGACATTTTACATCTCCATCAAAGAGAGAAAATACGCTTAAAACATAAAGATGTATGAGATAAGCTTCCATAAGATTTCATAATTCATATACTCTCATTCTTCCAACAAAATCTCTTTATATTTTTATAGAGTCTCGAAAGTATAACGTGGATGTTATGGTCACAAATTCTCTGTTGGATGATATAACACAGTTTCATGTGATTTTATTTTGGGATTCAAAAAATTGTACATAAACCGTCTCACCTATGATCAATTTATTGAGTTTAAGAGATCAAATCTTGACTCACATATTTGTGTTTTTCTTATCGATTTTCCAACATTTTACTGTTTTATTTTATCGTTTCCATGACATGTTGTTTTGTAAGTTTCAATCTGGATTCTCGCGTCCTATCAATCTTAACTCAATAAATCGTCTTCTATGTATAGCTTTAATTGTGTTTAATATTAGCGTGAAAATTTTCTAAAATAATTGATTTTATAAATGGTTTTAGAAAATGCTTAAATTGGTATATAAGACAATAGCGTTTAAAATAGCCTTTGGCGGATTGTGAAAAAGACTGTTAAAAGCTCAAGAACGCCTTTAGATGATTTCGAGAACGACTATTAAAATTTCAAGAACATTTTTAATCAATTCCAAGAACAACTATTCAAAGTTCAAGAACGCTTTTAAGCGATTCCGATAACAACTATTAAAAGTTCAATAGCAATTTATGCGATTTGGAGAACGACTATTGAAACATTCAAGAATGCCGACTAAGCAATTCCGGGGACAATTATTAGTAATGACTATTGATGTCATCGGCATAAATTCAACCAATGAGCTACATATATTTAACCTCTATGGATAAAGCTTAAAGATTGTGTCCAACTAATTACAAAATATTTCTTTTTAATATATCTAAATCTAAGGATTGAAGATTGCGTTCAAATGATTATGGAATATTTTGTTAAGACCAGTGAGACAACAACCCTCATTGGGAATGAGCCTTAATATGACTTGATTGTTAGGTAATACACAATTTGCAGATCACAAAGCATATGGTCTTCACGGTTGTGAACAAAATACTGGAAAGTGTTTCCTTACCACAAGGCCATATACTCTTAGATAACGTATATTCGTACAAATACTGGAATGTTTGGGGGGTGCTTAATAAAATTCATAGTACTAAGTCCTATAAATATGGAGATGATTGACAAAAGCCATAGTAGTATTTCCTAAAAGGCTTAAAATTATACTTATGATCTCAAAAAGTCAATTGACGACCTGATGGATATTTATTAAAAGTTCAATATAAGATTAAGTTTTGAAATCATCAAAAGAAATAAGTTTATTGCCTACTAATTAAAATCGTCTTTGGTGGAAACCCAACCAAGGAGACTGGAGATCCCAATAACTTGGTCCAAAGAGACAACTAAATTAAACTAAATCCTAAAAAAGTATTGAAACCTATCCCAGATGATAATCAGTGCTTCATGTATTTAAGGTTAAGCATTGATTTTTATGAGATAAGACCATGAATTCCATATACATGTATATAAAGTATTACATGGTGTTTTATTGTGTATATGATATGTGCACATGGCAGTCACCTAATGAGTGTAAAATTGGACTGTTTTTAGGAGGATGAAATCGAGACAATGCATATGTGTTATATCTGTTGAATCATTTTTCATAAACTTTCTGGGGATTTAAGATATCATATTCACTACCTGAAAAATAAATCCGAAATATACTATCAATGAGTATTTCAAGGATGGAAATGCTACTACATCACATGCAGTTAGTTTTTCGCTTATACTCTCGAAAAAGTCCACCTATCTTGTCTTAGTAAAGTCTAGGTAGTTGAGTCAGTCGAGTCTGCATGTGTTCATATTAATTCTATTCATGGGAAATATTGGTCGAATGTTTTTTACAAGTCAATTGGGACTAGTAAAAAAGGTATGTGTGAATACAATTTTTAACAAACTTATAATACTAGGTAAAAATGTAATCTAATCTAATGTGAATTGAATGTTTTATTTTATATTAAGAAATGCCACCACATAGGACGGGTAAAATGTTGGAGATGTTTTTGGACAAGGAAATATTTTTTTACTAAGTTAATGACTACGCTAAGTCTATTTGGTGATAAATGAGTTAATATAAGTAAATTTGGTGACTAAGCTAACTTAGTAACCAATCTAAGCAACAAATAACTAAAGCTTAGTAAACTTATTGAGAAATATGTAAGTTTCTATATGACTAAGCTTTGTGAGTAGCCCCTATAAACAGACATAATATCTCTCTATTAAAGAGACTGTACATTCACAACATGAGGATGTATTAGATAAACTTCCATAAGCTTTCATACTATTTATACTCCTATTCTTCTAACAAAAATATCTTTAGACTTTTTTTTATAAAATCTCGAAAGTATAACGTGGATGTTAATGTCAAATATTCTGTTCTGGGTGATGCAAAATAGTCTCACATTGTTTTATCATGAGACTCAAAAATCATACAAAAATTGTCTCACCAACGAGCGATTTATTAGTTAAGGAAGTATATCAAATCTCAACTTCACCTATTCGTCTTTTTACCAATTTTCAAATGTTTTACCGTTTCCTTTGCATTTTATTTTCTAATTTTCAATCCCGATTTTTACGTCATATCAAAAATAAGGGTAGTGAAATCCAATTGATAATGGTGGCTAAAATACTTTTGAAATCATTACAATTATTGATGAGTTAACTTTTTGTCTAAAGGAAGTAGTAGTAAATTTTCTTTTCTTTTTTTCTATTTTGGTTGCATAATAAAAAAAATGTAACCAACAGGAATTGGATCAACACTTTCATATCATGATAATTCATGAAGATATGAACACAAAAATGTTTACGAAAAGTTGTTATTAAACAGTCATACAATTAACCTACAAAAATATTCAAGATAAATGTGAATTTTATACTCATGAAAAATATCAATGATTTTATACGTCTTTCAAGATGTTGGGGCCCATCCGGAACTTGGAGAAGAGTCAATACTAACCTGACCCAGTCAACATAAAGCATAAAAGAGATAGAGCAGTAAAGGCGTTATGATGACACCCAATATAGGCCAGAGATCACATTGTCACTACGATCCTCTCTCAGCACTAAAAGAAAACATACATTTAACGACGACAAATATCGTTTGTAGTTTTTCATTAGTCACTTATTAGGAAAAACTAAAGACGAAACATAACTCGTTGTTAAACATGCGTCATAACATACCTTTTGTTGTAATTCCATCGTAAGCGTTATGACAATACTATTTCATTGTTCTTTCATCGTAAATTATTTTCTTGTAAATCAGATGTAGTGTGCCATTTTTGTATTTCATCGTATTCAGGTCGTAAAATTTCATCGTTGCATAGTCATAAAATTACGTCGTTAAACTGATGTTAATGAGGCTCAAAATTTACTACTAGGTAACATTGACCGTCGAAGTAATTTCTTTGTAAAATTTATGACAAAATTATGTCGACGATCGATGGTATTTGCTTATAATGCTTACGGCCAATTAACATCGAACGACCAATTAACATCGATTTTTGAATCTGAAATAAAAAGTTAATAATTTGAAAATTTATATATTATAAATTCTTAAATCTGAAATAAAAAAATTATAATTTGAAAAATTATAAATTTATAAATTTGAAATTGACAAATCTAATATATAAAATATTTTAATATCCAAAATATTACAAACCAAAAATTAAAATATATATATATATATACTACATACGGTTTAGGTTTTCATATAATTCAGAACTATGGTCATCGGTCATCGATCCATTTCCCTTCTCCTCTGCGGTGGGTTTGCGGTGAATGGTTTAACTTACATTCTACCACGCCCGCATAGTCTATGGGCCTCAACCGAGCCTTAGTGTACTATTGTTCCTCCCGAAGCGCTGCGGTGATGTTGTTGACCGTCGTCAAATCTGCATGGAGCTGAGAATCTTCTTGCCTCACAGCAGCATAGGCTGATGTCGTCCTCGGGACATCGTTAACTAAAACAATGCCGATCATCCATCTCATATTCTTCGGAACAACCTTCAGTTCATGAATTTAAATATTTAATTAGTAAAATAGGAAATAAGATTAATAATGTAAATGTATAAATTTGGAAAATGATTATTACCTCTTCAAAAATATTGTCCATTTCTTGTGTGGACAACCGGACAAGTGTACCATTCTGAGTTTGTTGCGTCAACTGGGTCTTGTGCTCTTCGATCCGAACCACCACGTCGTTGTGTAACTTTTCCGATCTACTCCACAAACCTGTCACATCGGGTCTGGTGTGTCTGTTTGAAAATTCAGGAAAGAGACTATAGTTCTCCTTCCCGAGCGGCCTAAAAAATATAAAACTTTAAATATATTATAATCCTATATAATTAGATATTAATTATTTAACAGAAAATTAAATGAGAAAAAAATTAACACTTACAATTTGTAATGCCTTCCTGACATGTGGCGTCTGTCCAGAAGTGTGGACCATCAGTAATTTCCCTTGAGATCTTGCGTCATCTGGGCCGCCGATCACGAAGCGGACACTCTAACCAAGCAAGGAGCACACCAATATTGCTTCAAGCCATCCCAAACGAGATCGCTGATGAAGATGGGTTTCACATCATCTTCTTTGTCCCGCCACTTCTCCTACCAATTGGCGACAATGTTTTTTAGGCGTAGATTCACCTTATCGTTGAATGCCTTCTTCACCTGCTCTTTAACGCCAATAGATCAATGCCACTATTGATGCAAAAAAAAATCATTAAAATCACAAATATATAATCTAAGAATTTAAAGGACATATAGATAAATATATAAATATATATATATATATATATAAGTAAAATTACCACAAAACACTTAACCACGTGGTCTGAACATATTCCAGTGTAAGCAACTAGTTCAGATGCGCTTTGACGAAGTACCCTTTGATGGTGTATGAAATGCTCTGGCCTAGGATATTGTCAGTGTCGAACCTGAAAAAAAGTTAAGAAAATATAATAACTAATTGTAATAAACAAAGAAAATATTAAATAATCAAATTTTAAGATAAGAAAAATTACCAATAAGTGTTTGGCGATCGATCGGGTTTGATGATGCCTGAACCTTCTCGTCTGGGCTGTCAGAGATTATCTTCGATGATGTACCGAGCATACAGAGCATCGGTGGCACCATCAAGTCAGGATGTAAAACTCTAGAAGTAGCAGGTGCTGGAGAGAGAGAGAGAGAGAGAGAGAGAGAGAGAGAGAGAGAGAGAGAGAGAGAGAGAGAGAGAGAGAGAGAGAGAGAGAGAGAGAGAGAGAGAGAGAGAGAGAGAGAGAGAGAGAGAGAGAGAGAGAGAGAGAGAGAGAGAGAGAGAGAGAGAGAGAGAGAGAGAGAGAGAGAGAGAGAGAGAGAGAGAGGGGATTGTGTAAGTGATAGAGAGAATTAAATAAAGAGACCGAATGAGTGTAAGAGAAAAGGAGAAACTTTGGCGGTTATGGTTTTCTAATCTCTCTAGAACTCTGCAAGTTTCGCTCTGGATTTCTAATGGAGAATAAAAGAGATGGAAGCTCTCTATTTATAACAAAATGAGGTGGTAGCCCTGGGTTTAACCCTAATGGATTTTGCACCTATCGTGTTTTTCCTTAAAGTTCAAAAATAATTTGAAACTGTAGGATAAGGATCTTATATATATGGCCATGTATCCAAGTGTTTCAAACCTTCGCCCTCTTATGACGCTCATCATCGTGATTTTGTTGACTAGAAAATAATAGGTACTCGATATGCTGCGACCAATAATATGTTTGTCCATGGCTTCTGTATTTGTGAACAAAGTTGCAGTGCAGGCAGCTCAGGAATTTTATGATGGTTTTTCCAAATAAATACAATATATAGAAGAAAGTCCCAAATCATTCTAAAAAACAGAATCAAAGAAATTGACTCTGGAGAATATAGTCTAACACTTCTACATGCTACTTATAAAATAACAGTGTTATTGAGAATATGTATCTATTTTATACAAGTTGTAGCGGCAAATTACTCAAAAACCTATATTAGACCCAACTTCAATCAGAAGTCATGTGAAAGCTTTGTTAAGTAAACTACATGATAATACTGGAAAGCTCAAGAACATACTTGTTCCCATGAAAGAAAAACGCTCTAAGAATTCAATAATTTATTAGGAAAAAATCTTTTATAAATCCCGGACATGGGTGTACATTATTATCATATAAAATCTAAAAATAAGACATATTTTATACCTTTTTTATTCCAAACCGAAAGATGATTTTAACTCATTTATGAAAATCAAATAATCAGCTTCCTAGCTATTATTTTTACTTTTTAGTCCAATCAAGTTTCTTTTCCTCTCGATTACCATTTCTAGACAAGTAAAGACCATCATCTTTGGCAATCCATGTTTCCGTTTCACCGCATTTACGAACAAATCCTCCATTATATGCTATAAAGCTCTGAACATACTCCATTTTAGGCCCTTGTCGTAAGAAACAATCCCATTTTGTCCTTATGAATACATTGTCGCCGAACCTAAAAGTGTATGAAGGATCATTGAATTTTACAAGGTGGACACCAAGATCGTCGTCTTTAGATTTGCAGTGGACTTCGAGAGTGCTATGACTCTTAGCTAGGCTGTTTTGAAATACTAGAGTATTTTTATGACACACAGCATCGTTCAATCCAACAAACAAGACAATACTTAAAACAAAAACAAAAGAGCAATTATTCATTTTTTATCTATCTAGCTTTTCTGATAAAAGATTTTGAAGGAATATGAATCTAAGAGCATAGTATTGTACTTATTTATATTTTGTGCCAGTCTTTACATTATCTACCTACAAATTTTCTTCTAAAAACTGTAACTGTTTAAATGCATAATATCTCATGATTATATTTCTTCCTTTTATTCTTAGTTCATCCTTATTAGTTCCTGAATCTTTTAGAAATAATTATTGTCATCATCATAAGCCGTAACTTGGATTTTAGATGTTAAGTTGTGTGGACTTTAATCTATAATAGACCAAAACACAAAAACAAAATATCTCACACAACCAAAATTATTCTATATGGACCAAAGAAGATTAAATTACTATATTACCCTTAATGAAAGTGCATTCTCAACCATTGGATCATCTCACATCTCTTTTAATCTAAGCCACACGATTTTTTTTCTCTCTTTCGAATGGGACCCACCTTTTTCAACCATAAGATCACTTTTTCATTATTCAATCACGGCCACACAATTTCTATTCTCTCATTTTGATGTGTATAACTAGTATAACTCGTACAACTAAATATATTAACAAATGATATAACTAGTATAATTGATATAATTGGTATATAAATTATATTATTCATGTATAATATGCAATTGATTTAACTGACACGACTAATAAATCATATTTTCCATATGAAATAAACAAACAAATATCTTAGTTAGTTAATGGTGACAATATTTCGTATATTTTATTTGAGGATTTCAACCTTTTTTTAAATTATTACATTACACCATTAATTTTACATTATATACCTTATATTTTTAAGTTTCTTAACTAGGTAATTCATATTATTATGAAAAAGAAATATTTAACACAATTTACAAAGTTATAATGTGAAAATATTGATAAAACCCCCTTACACTGAACATGTAAACAACTGGTGTCCAACTATATATTAAACCATACATGTCATAACAGTATAATTGGTAAACTATGTTTTATTTATCAAATAAGTGATACTGGTACAACTCTTCAGTTGCTGAAATTCATGATTTATTTGTTTTTTTTGGCAATTCGTACACCACCATATAAATTTGCATGATTTACCTTATACTTTTTAGGTTTGTTAGCTTGTTTGTTCAAATAATTTTTGGAAAACATACATGACATATGTTTTTACGAAATTGATGATTTCATTGCAACCGGGCAAAGGCATAAACATAAATAATTGGTACAACTGAGGTAATTGTATTAATTATGTGGTACAACTAATATTTTCAATTTCATTGCCAAAGTACAACTATGCACAAACTGGTACAACTCAAAAACTATACAGCTGGTACAACTAAAAACTCGTAAAACTTTTTTTATTTTATTTATTATTTTTTAAATGTGGATCATGTTTTAAATGTACATCATGTTTTAAACATTCTTAAATATAATTGTGTAGTTGAAACTTTTGTATTAGTTATACCAAAATACTTATAATTTTTTTCTATTGACTTGATGATTTATGGGGCTCACTAGTGGGATGAGATAGAGAAGGTGTTGATGGTTCCGAGTAAAGACTGCCTTGATGGTCCGGAGAAGATGCGGTTTCTCTCTCGCGGTTTTGAGCCCGCTTGGTTGTATTTGACGATGACCCACCGTGGACACCACGATCGAGCTTCCTCTTCTTCTCCATGATTTCATTCTTCTTCACCACATCTCTTCTCTTTGCCGCGTATTTCTTCGTCTTCTCTTCTTCATTGCATAGTCTTTCTTGTTTTTGCAAATATATACTAATGATGAAAATTATATATATCATTATCACTTTTCACTGCTTATTTATGAACATATATTTTATTTAATCAAAAGTGTTATGAGTGGAGTTTACTAATTTGAAAACATAAGAATCAAAAACTATTTGAAATCAAATTTGTAGACATAAGTATGTTATCTTTTTATATCAAAGATGAAAGTTTCACAATTTTCTTCTTGTATATATGATTATGGCTACTCTAATTCTTACTATTGTAGTTAAATCAATTGTACCAGTTAAACTATTATTGTTGTAGTCTAAATACCAAAAATTAATGCATATGCATCATTTTCGAACTCGTGATGGCCTATGCATTATCTTTTGGAGCATATCTTTCAGATCTTATACTACAACCTTTTCTGGTTCAATAGTTGTCTTTTTCGGCTTCCAGGGCAAAACCATGAAGATGGTTTTTCATAAATAATAAAACTAATACAAATGTTAAAACAAATCATTATCCAATAAAATGTTATATAAATAAATTATTAATATATTTTGACACATTTAGGAAGATTAGACCAACATTTTCATTGGCTATACATTAGCTTTTTCTATAACATCATTCATACGCTGAAAAAATAAATTAAAATAATCATATAATTTTAATGTTGTATTGATTATACATGTTATATTTTTTCTAGTTATACAAGTATTTTAATGCATGCAACCGAGAAATATTAGACTAATATGTCTCATTGCTTCAAGATAATCTTTTTCTAGTATCATTCATATGCTGAAAACAAAAATCAAATATCACCATATTAGTTGCAAAGTTGTATTAGTTCTTCGAGTTATAGTTATACCACTTATATTGGTTATACTCAATTGAGTTGTACAAGTTGTACTTGTTCTAGTTGTACTAGTTGCACTAGTTGGAGTTTTACTAGTTGTACTATTAATACTCAGTGCTCTTATTTTTTATAAATCTTGTACGTAGATGATGAAATTTGATTTCGAATAAATCATAAATGATTAAATAAGATTAGGTGGATTTATTTGAGATAAGAAAATTAAAATTGATAAGTGACTGAATATTTTTATTTTGCTTTAAAATGAAAAAAAATGAAGAAGATAGGACGAACAAAAAAAAGAAGGGTTCAAATCTGGGTCGGATTTTGGGTCTGGTTTGGGTCGGGTTAGTGGGCTTCAGTGGTTGAATTTGTAATTAAATTGAAGTTTTTATATTTTATGGTCTTTTCCTCTTATTTTTGAATTTTTTTAATTCATTTTTTAAATAAAAAATAAGAGGTCCATATGAGATTTTTTTGAGCCTAGTGGTCCATATCAGTATTTGATCCGAGTTGTGCACATGTTATTTTGATACTAATAAACATATCCGTTTTTCAATTTTGTTTTATCATTACATATAAAGGTTAGTCCGCGTTTCGCACAAAATTTTCCTTCATTAAATATTAAATTTACCTAATTTTTATTTTGAAAGGTTTGTTATATCTTTATTTATGAATAGTTGTTTCATTGATTTTTTTATTCTTATCATTCATTTCGGTTTGCATTTAAACTATCCAATTTTATTTCCTTCATTATGTGTTAATTTTTTGAGAAACAATTGTGTTACTTCTTGAGTTGTTTTATAATGTCTCTGATTCAAACAGTGCAAATATATGTTTTTATTTCCATATCAATATCGGAGTTATGCTCTATGGTTTTTATGAATTCATGACAAGTTTTTTTCAAAAAATACATAGTTACTTGGATTCTCTTGTTTAAATCACAAAACAATTTTTCATTTTGTATGTTTATTGTATTATTTGTTATATATATATATATATATATATATATATATATATATATCAACTAATTTTAAAAAATGCTTTCTATTATGTATTAATTTCAGATTTTGTTTTTCATCAGTTTTTGTTAATTTTATTTGAGATTTTTGCAAATATGAATTAAGACTTGAAGTCCAAAAACAAAATTAATCTGATTTTTTTGAAATTTTTATTTGCACTATTCACCCAAAATATTCAAGTTATTCAAACAAATGCAATTAATTTTTACTGTTTTTTTTGAAAAATGATTGGTTTACTCTATCATCATTATCTTCCTCTTTTATTTAAAATATTATCATTATCATCAATACATCAACCACCATGAATAACCAAACTCTTAATGCACCTAAAATTGACATCTACATTTTATCTTTATTTCTTACATACACAAACCATTTCTCTTAACTTTCTCTCTCATTTCATTCCAAAATCCCAACTTTTTATTTCAAAATTTATAAGCTTATTGAAGTTACAATGTTCATGTTTCTTGGTCAAAAATGAATGGGTAACTTTCATTAAGAAGTTATGTGGACATTAAGAAATCAATGATGAATTTTACTAAATCTAAGAATGATATTTAAATTGTTTTTCAGGTCTATTTTAGGAAGAAGACTTCTGTAAAAATCTTCTGGGTAATGATAAGTTAGTTTTAAAAATGATTATTTTGTGTGTTTTCATCTAATACATCTAAAGGAGTCTTCTAAATTTTCTTTGTAACCAAAAAAAGACCAAAGTTTTCTAGAAAAGTTTTCTCTAATGAGCAAGATAGTTTTGAAATTGACCAAAGTTTTGCAGATATTTGACTTTCCAAAGAAGACTTACAAAAAAGTCTTCTTGGGAAAAACTTCTATAGAAGTCTTCTTACCATCACATGAAGTCTTATAAGTATTAAAAGAACTCTTCGTAGGTTACTTTTGTAACTGACAATAAAGAAATAAACAGTTAATATTAATTATAAAACTTCTTCAAGTCTTATGGCAGAAGACTTCTCAAAAAGTTTTTTTTTGTTTTATTTCAAGATTATGGTCAAACCCGCGGTTTAGAAATACAGATAAAACAAAAAAAAATACAATTTAAGCTATAATAATAATATAGTCACATTAAGTTTAATTTTTATTAAGACTTAGCACACAAAATAATTGTTAAAATAATATCTTACCGATTTGGCAATTTGTATAGTAGATTTTCCGAGAAGACTTCTCCAACTGGAGAAGTCTACTAATAAAGTATTCAATATTTTTCAGATCTGAAAAACATGCATATCAAAAACGTGAAAATGAGTTTAAAAAGGAGAAAAAATTCAAAAAAATAATAATAATATGCTTAAATAATAAATAAAATAATCACATTTGGATGAATCTATATCTTTCAAATCTATCATATAAAACTCACAAAATACATATCCAAAATTTATAGATATACGGTTATAGTAGTGTAAGATGAAACAATGAAATAAAAAGCTTTAAAGAAAATAAAGTAGTGAAAAAGACATGAGACAAAAAGATAAGAAATTGATATAAAGTTTGATGTCTTCAAGTTCAAAGATATTAAAGAGACGTTGGGGAGTTTTAGAGTGAGAAATATTACATTTTTGTTGCAGTCATTTGAAAGAAAATGAAAGAATGTATAAATTTTCTTTATATAAGGAGACAAAAGGTTCTAATTAAGTAACATATTTCCAGTTCGAAAGACTTCTGTAAAAGTCTTCTAACATAAAATGCACTAGAAGACTTCCCAAGAAGTTTTCTAAACCCTAAAGTTACAATTTGTCCGATAAGACTTTCCAAGAAGTCTTCTAAACCCTAAATCAAATAACTAGCTAAATAGCAACAAACAATTCATTAAAACATATGATAAACTTATAAAGTGTTTTATAAATACAAAATAAACACATATATGTCAATTTTTTAAAAGATTCTAAAATCTAACCCAAAAGATACAAACAATACTACAACATATGTTACCAAACCCTAAATCAATGACAATCATGGCTTGCAATTCAATTTTAGCAAATCTAAATTTACATCATCTAGATTTTCTTATAATGACATGATTTTAATTAACTTCCATAGATTATTTTTTTTATAAATTTTCTAACTTATTTTTTAAGACTAAATAGATGAGAAGTCTTCTAGATAAATATTCTCATAGAAGATTTTGCTAACTCGAGAATATTTCGTAGAGTTACAATCGTAAATTAATTACAAGTGTTTTTTGTTTGGCCATGAGTAGATGATTGTAATTTCATTACCCTTTGGTTTCTTTTGCATTTGATTAAGATGACCTACTACGCTCTGAGCTAATCTCAGCTACCTAAGCTAGCTCTGAGCTGAATTATCTGGGTCGACGGTTCATACAAACCTCGACTACGCTCGTTGATGTGCTCTCAAATTACCATATGGGCAACGTCTCTCTCAAATAAGAGGTTCAATTGTAGTACTTAGAGATCGAATCCACATGGAGCATGGGCACGCACTAGATTTATAGATATGTAGATTAAGCTAGCCAAGTAATTAAATGGTAGTAAACAATAAATTAGGTGATTAGATGGTTGTAAGACAATATGAGAAAATAGCTAGATCTAGGGTTTCAGGTAATCAAGACTATAGAGATATAGAAGCTAAAGGTATGTATGTGATATTCTACAACTTGAATTCTAGTGTATAGATAACCATCAATTGAATGTGATTATAATTATCCAACTCCAATATTCTAGCTCTCGCTAATGAACACGAAATAAGTCGTCGATCTATTTTAGGCACTGAGCATCAAATAACGACTACCTTAAATCGAATTTATTGTTGTGTTCGATTGGCTCATTAACTTCCTAGACCAGCTGTCGCATGTATCTAGCACCTATATCAAAAGAATCAGTTCAGTCGAGGACCTACTGTCGTAGTTGTCTACAATCCTAAGATCATGGTTCTTGTTAGTTACTCTAGAACACAAACATTAATAGTAATTCAATTGATGGATATCTCTATCACCTTAGAAATTTTATAATTTTGGCTAATCCTTCATAACCCTAATTAACCCTAAATCTAACAAAGAGAACTACTCAGACATGACCAAGCAAAGCATGATAATAAACTAAATAGAAATCATGAAATAGAATAAGGAATAAGAAACAATGGAGTTCCAATACAAATCTCTGATGGAGTCTTGGATCTTCTCTCCAAATCAAACTGAAAGTTTCTCAGTATGGAATAGGTTATGAAAAGTAATGAAGGTGGTGGTGGTGGTGTGTCGCCCAAACAATGGCAAAACACCTAACTACTAGGGATAAAGTCATTCAGGGGTAATCTTGTAAATATATGGAACTTCTTGGCTTTTAGTCTGTCACCAACAAGTCGGCCCGTCTAGCGCTTCGCTGTCGATGATCGACACTCTTCTTAAATACCATTTTGACTTTTGATTCTTTAGCACCTATAAGTTTCTTCATCATAAAGCCCTATAATATTTCATAATCTTCACATTTCTCCAAAGCATACATGGAACTGAAAATAACATAAAACATACTTCAAACACATATAATAGTTCTTAAAAAGCACATATACTATGGGTAAAATTCATAGAATATTAACCCCCCCCCCCCCCCCAAACTTATCATTTTGCTTGTCCTTACAAAAATAATATATCTATCTGAAAAAGGTTTGAAAACGCAGGGACTTACAAATCTTTAATTTACTACTATCACCCCTACTATGTTGTAAGTCACAACAAATAAGTTCTAACCTCAGAGATACTTTGTATACCATATCCTAACTTAGCAAGCAAATCCATTCTACCAACAACTTAGATAATATTGTCTGACTCACCCCTCTACTAACCCCATTTTCTAAATAATACAAAAGTGTAGGCTTTACCTTGGGAGTATAGAGGACACATGGACTCTTACTCAAGCAAGTTTTTGAACACACAAGTTGTCTTCTCTGATCCCTTTCTTTCTTCTTTCTCTCTTCTCTAAATCTTTTTTAATTAATCAATGACACTGCTACAGTCCGTCATCTTCATTTTTATTTATTTTCTCTTTTTAATTTTTTTACATAGTGTAGGAGAATAGTGGGGTCATTGGTAATGTATCTACCCCTCGCTTCCACAATGTGTGATCATTTCTTTGAATTAGAATAGTGAGGTCATCGGTAATGTACCTACCCCTCTGCATCTCAAGAAATCATCTCAATCTTTTCAGACTTGACTTGAAGTAGGAGAAATGAGAGAGAGAGAGAGAGAGAGAGAGAGAGAGAGAGAGAGAGAGAGAGAGAGAGAGAGAGAGAGAGAGAGAGAGAGAGAGAGAGAGAGAGAGAGAGAGAGAGAGAGAGAGAAGAGAACAAGAAACACACAGACTTTTACCTTCCAGACTTGACTTGAAGCAGGAGTCTGATCCACTGTATACTAAACCCCACAACAAGCAAATAAAGTCAAATTAGGCTGGAGGTCAGATTTGGTTCCTTCAAACATTCTCATCAAGTGTGGATATGACTGGCAAGTGATCCACCTTTGTATCTCTAGTATACTCTGTAGTAAGTAAGTCTAAGAATGGTTCTGTAGAGTGGTTAGATAACAAGTGAAAATTTAAAACGATTGATTCTTGACTCTATAAAACTTTTAACAAAAACCATAAATTTAAAATTTAAAATATAATACAATATCAGTAAACCTCCCCCAAACTAAAACAACATTGTCACCATTGTTATTCAACCTCAGATTGGTGGGAAAATAAATCAAAAGTACAAAAATTAACAAGGACAAATGGTATACATTCTCGCTGATGTTGAGTGTCAACCGGCACAGTTAAGTGACGATCGCTCGATGCTTAGTTTAAGTCTATCGATCGACACTGATCAAGTGCTAGTCAATGCTTTGTGCAGACTTGTCTTCCTCGGGTCTTTTTTTAAAAAAAATTGAAATAAAATACACATGAAAAAATCAGTAAAATTAAAAATAAAAAATAAAACGAATTTAAAACTTACTAAATGGTTTTCCTCCCATCAAGCACTTTTTTATAGGTCTATAGATTGACGTTTGGATGCTTTGGACTAGTAAGGAGGTAAAGGAACACTTGTAGGAAAACAAGTGTCCACATCTTCTATGCTCATCTCGAACCATGTGCCTACAAAGCTTCTGGTGGCTTCTTCACCTCTGGTTTTGTGCTTTTGTTGTCTCTAGATAATCTCATGTCTGTAATCCACTTTTTGTTGTAGCTCCTACATACATTTGTTGATCCATCCAATGCTATTTTTGAGAGGGAAGTATATTGCATCGACCTTCTTGTAGAATTCATCAAACATCTGCTCTTGAGCTCTGTAGATGTCAGCTGTCATCTCTTCAATTTTCTCTTTCTAATAGATCTCAGGTTCTGGCGAGATTGAGCTTTATGTCTTAAGACGTCCCTCATACTCTGGTAGACTGATGTAGAGCTTTCATGTGTCATGAGTCATCTCTAGAATATCTGCTATGTCTTCTTTTGAAATATTGATGATCCTTTCATCTTTAGCATGTGTGTGCTCCAACTGATTTCTGATAACTCCAAATTCATCTTGTGAAAGGATACTCTCTGGTTGTTTGGATCTTCTGGATCGAGAATGGGTGGCTGATGGTGCAGTGTAGAAACGTCCCGGATTATGGAATTCGCAAAGTGTCGATCGATTTAGGGTTCCACATATCGATTTATGCCTCATGCTCTTCCTTATTCTCGTTTGTAGTGACTGTTTCCTTAGGCAGAATCGGGGTTTCAATCAAGAATGTATCTCGATATTCCGACAATACAGGACTATCAATCCAACTTGGCTTAAACTTCATCTGTATGCTCCTTGCTAAGTATAGAAGCCGAAATTCTCCTCTCAATGTCATTGTTCTTGGTGCTATTGTTAGATGACAAGTTCTCAATAAGTCTCACAGCCTCTTCTGGCTTTCTAGTAGTGAATTCACTAGTAGTGTCTAGAGCCATCTGGTAGACCACAACAATGCCTCTAAAGAAGGTACTAAGTATTTGTACCTCGTTGAATCCATGGTATGGACAATCTCTCTAATAAGACTTAATCTGATCATATAGCTCTTGGATGATTTTGCAGGCTCTTGTGTGAATGTAGAGATTTTCTTCATCAAGCTTTCATATCGCGAATCATCAAGAAAGTTACGCAGGAAGGCGTTCTTGATATCATTCCAGGATGTAAGAGATCGTGGTGCTAACTGTTTATGCCAATGTGAAGCATCTCCAGAAAATGAGTACTTTAAGAGCTTGCATAAAAGATAGTCCTCGGGGAATCCATTGGCTTTGATAACAGAAACTAGATCCTCGAACCTCTCAAGATAGTCCATTGGATGCTCATGTGGGTGACCATGGAAAGGTGTTTATCCCAAAAGTGTAAAGTATGCAAAATTCAGCTCGAAACCGTGCCTCTGAAAAGTAAGGTGATGAATGGAAGATCTGTTGGCATAGTATTGATTTAGACGGTTGTAATCAGCCAACGTTCTTGTTCGAGTAGCTTCATCATCGGCATTATCAGCTTTTGGAGCCGTTGCTTCTGGTACAGGGATTACAGCCCCTTCACTATCAATTTTCTGACATGCTGCCTTACGCAGATGACCATGTTGGTCATGTAGGTCGCTGTTCACATTTTTCGTTAGAACAAGAGTAACCACCATGTTGCTTGCTCCCAGATTAGTGTCAATCGACGACAGTGTATTGTTGTCAATCGGCGCCAGCGGAGCAAGGTCGGTTGACGAAGATGTGTTGGTATCAATCGATGTGGTGTGCTTCCCTTTGCCAATGCACGTTCTAAAGAAACATGGCCTGAGAACAGTATGTATTTTTTCCTTGTTGCTTCTGGTAATTCTAGGCATGCACCTGAAAGACAAAGAAAAAAATTGTGCTAAGTATGTAAAATAAAAGAAAAACAAGACTAAATATATCTATTAGATCTAATGGCAAATATAATTCTCCCCGGCAACGACGCTAAATTTGATATGCTCTCAAATGACCCTATGAGCAATTCTCCCTCAAATAGAAGGTTCATTTGTAGTACTTATGGATCAAATCCACAGGGAGTGTTGGCATACACTAGATTGATAGATATGTAGATTAAGCTAGGC
This sequence comes from Moricandia moricandioides, assembly GCA_905132885.1. NCBI lineage: Eukaryota > Viridiplantae > Streptophyta > Magnoliopsida > Brassicales > Brassicaceae > Moricandia > Moricandia moricandioides. The sequence goes on from CAJHQQ010000793.1 coordinate 98,495, forward strand.
AAGTAATTAAATAGCAGTAAACAATAACACAGTTGATTAGATGGTTGTAAGATAATATGAGAATATAGCTAGATCTAGAGTTTCAGGTAATCAGGATTATAGAGATATAAAAGCTAAAGGTGTGTATGTGATATTATAGAACTCGAACTCTAGTATATAGATATCCAGTTGTCACATGTTAGTCTAATATTAGTCCAGTATTCTAGCTCTCGCTAATGAACATGGAATTAGTCATCAATCGCTTGTAGGTACTGAACATAGATCGACGGCTACCTTAAATCAGATTTATTGTCCTATTCAATTGGTTCACTAACTTCCAAGAACAGATATCGCATGTATCTAGCAACCTAGCTCAAAAGAATCAATTTGGGCGAGGACCTACTGTCTAAGTTGTTTACAATCCTATGATCAGGGTTCTCGTTAGCTACTCTAGAACACAAGCATTAATAGCAACTTAGTTGATGAATATATCTATCACCTTAGAAATTCTATAGTTTTGGCTAATCTTTCATAACCCTAATTAACCCTAAATCTAACAAAGATAACTACTCAGACATGACCAAGCAAACCATGATAATAAACTGAATACAAATCATGAAATATAATACGGAACAAGAAACAATGAAGTTCCCATACAAATATCCGAAGGAGTCTTGGATCTTCTTTCCAAATTAAACTAAAAGCTTCTAAGTATGGAACAGGTTACGAAAAGTAATGAACGTGGTGGTGGTGTGTTGCCCAAACAATGGCAAAACACATAAATACTAGGTATAAAGTCATCCAGGGGTAATCTTGTAAATATGTGGAATTTATGGGCTTTCAGTCCATCACCAAAAATTTGGCCCATCTCACGCTTCGCTGTTGATCGATGTCAACAGAGTGCTGTCGATCGACACTCTTCGATGGACTTCTGATTTTTCAGCAGCTAGGAGTTTCTTCTTCATAAAGCTCTAAAATATTCTATAATCTCCACATTGCCCCAAATCATACATGGAGTTAAAAATACCCTAAAACATACTCGAAACACATATAATAGTTCTTAAAAAGCACATATACTATGGGTAAAACTGGGTAAAATTCATAGTATATCACTCGTCTATAAGACGTCTTTCTGGTCGTCTGTAGGACTAAGGGCGTTACAGACGGTGCATTAATTTTTTAGAGGCACAAAAGTTTTGTTTATTTTCCCTACAATCACCACATGACATTTACTTGTGCTTTGGCCTCACTCACACGGTAGCATAAATATATTCTCGATATGTCACCCATCATTCCACTACTTCTGCTCAAGTACGCTTAACCCTAGAGTTCTTTCAGATTAAGTGACCGTGCACTTAGGTTACATAGGTAGACAAATCAATTCTCTTAGGCTATTTAACATATATACCACAAACCAATATGCTACAGTTACCCCTCCGCAACGTCCTAGTTGCGGCCCAAGATCGTTACCCATGTTAGTGTGAGCCTAATGGATCTTCCACACCCGTTCTCCCGGTATGTGGGCCTCATTACGTGCAATGGATGGTATTATTTTTTGAAGGCTTGAAAGTCTTGTTTATTGACCTTGCAATCGCCACATGACATTTATCCGCGCGTTGGTTTCATTCACATTGTATCATGAATCACTTCGTGATAGGTTACTCATTCTTCCACCACTCATGCTTTACTACTACAGTTCAACCACGCCTAACTATAGAGTTCTTTACGAAAAAGGGGCCAAAAATATAAGTGTAATTGTGATATGTATAGTCAAATCAATTTTTTTTAAGTCTTTCAATATATACCATAAACCGGAATATTTAAAATTTGGTCTTTAAATAACAGATAGAAGAAGATCAAATAAGGTAATGAAGGATTTGAATAAACCTTCCCTCAAAAAACCAAATTCCAAAGTGGTAGAGACCTCAAATTTCACACCATACAAAACCGCTGCTTACATCAGCTTCAACCTTATTTTAACTCAAATAATTCCAATTAAATATTCAAGAGAATCTGTTTAAACCTTGGTTGCAAACCAAAATAGTCATCAAACAACCAAAATCCTTTCATAAACAATAATATTAATAAAATAATAATATTAATAAAATATATAATTGTTAAGAATTTAGTTTTTTGAATTAACTCTTAAAATCCTTCGAGTCGTTCGCGTAGACCGTATGACATCTGGGGTAAACAATATTTTTCGTCTAACTATATAAATAGAAAAAGAACCTATTTCTACATGAACTTTACGTGACGTACCTATTCCTTCCCAAACTTTATAGTAGTGTGTATTCGATATTGAACTAAACAAAAAATTTAAAAATATTATTTGAATTTTATACGTTGTCCATTTTCATTCCTGAACTTTATAGTAATGCATATTTCATACTAAACAAAGAAAAATTGGAAAACAATACTACATGAACGCTCAAAATTTTGCTTATATATATATATATGTATATTAACCATCAAAAATGTTAGTCATCCTTTAATTTTATCTAAATGATGTCGTTTTGGATAAATTATGTAAAATACTAAATGAACTCTCAAAATCAGGCTTTTATATATATTGAATATCAAAGCTGTAAGTCATCCGTTAATTTATAAAAACAACGTCATTTTGGCTATTATGTAAAATTAAAAATTAATTTTGGAAGGTTCGAACCCTCACACTGGTGGACATGTAAGGGCATATTAAGTTCTAGACCAAAATAACTTTCTCGTATTAATCATGTATCATTAACTTATGTATAAGTTTTAGTTTAATCAAACAAATGTTATCATTTTTTTGATTTATTTGATCAAATATTTTTATAAGTATTTATATTTTTAAATTTAACTATAAAAATCCTTATTTTATAAGCTTATAATATTTATAATTAATTCAAATATTTACGTTGTACTTGTCCACCAGTGTGAGAGTTCAAATCTCCTAAAAAGTAATTTTTTTTATTTTACAGAAATTATCCAAAATGATGCATTTCGATGTAAATGACGGTCAATATATATAAGCATAAGTTTTAGAGTTCATATAGTATTTTTAAAATCTAATTTTACAGAATTTATCCAAAATGATGTCGTTTTGATAAATTAACGGATGACTAACATCTTTGATAAATTAAAAGATGACTAATATATATATATATGCACGATTTTGAGAGTTCATGTAGTATTTTTGAATTTTTGTTTAGTTCAGTATGAAATATGCACTACTATAAAGCTCGGGAAGAAAAAGGCACGACGCGTAAAATTTATGTAGTATTTTTGAGTTTTTGTTTAATTCAGTATGGAATGCGCATTACTTCAAAGTTCGGGAAAGAATATCACAACCCGTAAAGTTCAGGTTGAAATAAGCTCTTTTACTCTATATAAATCTGTATAAAATACTTATAACATACAAAATGGTACGGTATACTACTGCATAGTGCCTTAACTAGATTTTTTATTCGCGCTACGCGCGGATTGTGTCCTATAAAATTTTAATTTAATTTCATGATTTCGGTGTTTTAAAAAAGCTTAAAGTTTTATTGTCTGTAATTTATCTTTATAACATTCATACATATGATCTCTTTTCAAGTCTAAGAATTTTTCTCTCGAAAACTAAAACTATAAACAAAAACGGAGACAGACGAATGAGATACTTTATTTTTCTATTCACACTATGCACTTGCTGTTAATGAAACTGAAAGACATATTTTAAATACTTTGACAAAAACTGTGTTTATATCATAACAAATCAAGCAAGAGCAAGAAATATTTTATAAAACTAAAATATATGTAAACGTTAAAATTATAAACCATTACTAAGCATCATTTTGTGTGGTTTATTCATGCTTATCATTTTGTATATATTTTTTTCTCAACCTCTAGATTGAAATATGGTGTATCTATTATCACACAATTTGTGCATTCAACATAATACCAAAAGAAACTTAATTTCAAATGGTAAGATGGATGGAAACTAACACAAATACTTTTCTAAAGATAAGTAATTAAACAAATTGTAATACTTCAGAGCTGGGATACTTATTGTTTGTTACCTAGTAACTAAAAAACAAACCTATTTCCGGATCTTTATCATCATAAATCATATCAATATTAGAAAAATCAATTTCACTTAAACTAAGCAACTTTCAGACAAATCAAGAACTAAGGGAAATCAAAATCTCAAAGTAATGAAACCAGATACTTGAAGCTAGTAGGCAATTAAACTCTATAATACCTTTAAGGTGTAAAGACCAGGGAAAAACAAAATGTAAACCGATTCATGTGTCACGTAAAGTGCAGAAGAGCTCTTATTTCGCCACTGATCTGTATCCTTTTGAAGCAACAATCTCCTCGAGATGTCTCCAGAGTTCTCCGTTCTATTTCTTCCTATGCATTTTGCTGATCTTCTTCAAGACTCTAACAAAGACTGTAAGTGCTACGAACCACCTCTAACTAATTTTCACCAGAAAGTGAGAACAACTCTCGCATTGAGTTGCAATTTATTCTATATAAAATTATGTCTACGTATAACTAAACTTTACTCATATAAGTGTTCAAGTTTCTATGATTCACAGATTTTTGCACCGATGTGCTTGACCAGTTATTTCAATATATCTAAATTCTCTCATCTTGTGATCATGGTTCGAGCCTACAATCTCAAATAGTTTATGACTATTCTATCATTCATTGGTGTCAGGTTATTTGACAGCGACTATAGGTGTTAACTCGTACAAAGGCTAATATGAAAGAAGAATCTTGTTATGTACGTTGTGTAGGATTACGGCTGCATAAAAATTTATCCAATTTCTATGAATTAGTAATCAATCTAAGAAAAAGGCACTGCTTACTTTACTAAATAGGAGGTATTAATACCTTCTTTTTGGTCTTGCTTACTTCCTTTGCGGCTGGGCAGGCGGGTTCGTTCCTCTGCCACCTCAAGCTTTGTTTTCCTCACTGTTTCACAGACTTCTTGGTTGGTCATTACATCCTGAAGACCATCAACGGCTACTATTAGAAGACTGTCTTCTCTTGTCCTTGGCATGAATATAACTTCCGGTGATAGTTAGAAACAGCGAGGTAAGACTTTCTCCCATTGGACTTGCGTAGCCTCTCCAATGTTCCTCTTGCATAACTCGTATTTTATATGTTCGACCTTCAGCCAAAGCAAAATGGAGTCTATGTTGGCAGTAGTCAGCAACCTATAAGACAATAAATTGTGAGGAATTGTGCTTGCTTCAAGAAACATATTGAAGCTGCCATCAGAATCAAATATTTTATCAAAAGATCGTTAGTAAAATGTTAAACTCTCTTGAGAAAAAAATAGAAGACATGAAAATTTTGAAGAATACTTTAAGTTTACTAAAAGTGTACGGTTTTCCATGGCAATATCTTCTTTTAAAAAAACATAAGCATGAATAATAAAAGATGATAAACAGTGCAGTATCCTGCTATATCGAAGCATTTTTACCTTTTATCAAAAGTCCTTTATTTGATTTGTCCACGTCTCCTTTCTATCTTCTTCCTCTTTTTTTATTGCAGGTTTTATCATGAAGTCTCCTCAATTTCATATCATCATACTTGAGCCTGCTAAACACACAAAAATGAAAACAATTTTAAGAGTGAAAATGTATGATAACAGAACAAAAACTTTTGGAAGAGGAAAACACAGAGAGGAAACAATGTTCAAGCAATGTTCCTTAAGGGATGAATCAAGGAGAGAACAATATTTTTCCTCACAACAACCAAATGGTTCAGAGAAGTTGTGCAACAGATACATACGAAAACCTTTATTTTCTCTATTTTTTTCCTTCCTCATTGAAGAGGATATTAGCAAGCCTTGCGTCTCTTTCTTTCTTTGATGGATCATAACTGCACAAAACCCGGCTTTCTTAGAACAAATCATATTATTGTTTTCATGTTTCATGACGAGAGACAAAACAAAACGCTCTGATATCAGTGCTTCTGAATCAAAATATTTTACCGTGAACCCATCAGAGAGTTCCGAGGAGAGAACATCCATTAGATCTTTCCGTAAATCACTCTCCACTTCTTTAGCTCTCGTTTTTTTCCTAAAACGTTTCTGAACTTTTTTTCATCCTACAACAACCAAAACACACAATTCCAGTTTCAAGGATCATAAATCTAGAAATAGGGTTTTTGAGAGAACCACACAAAAATTGATTTCTAGAATGAGACTTCAAAAGCCTGTTGTAGATGAGGAATAGACGGTTTCTGTATTTTAGAAGATTGATTCAGTTGATTATTTTAAAAAAAAAATCCCATATAGCATGCTTTAGAAACAAGTGATTTAGTTTTTATATGTATTACAGATTAGTCTTTGTTTTTGAAATTAAATTTATTAATCAATCCGAAAACGGGAATTACAGATTTTGATTACAAGCATCGAATTGTATAAAATTTATGAATCATACTATTCTTAATTAGCTTCGCTCGACCTATATCTTCAGCGTGATCCGCTAGCTCGGATTCGTAATCTTCAAGAATCGATTACCGTTCTCAACCATCAACGAGAACCACAAGAAGGAGAGATTCACCCTATTTCCTCAGATGTTGGGGTCTTCTCATGTCGTCTCCGGAATGGCTGGCTCCCAAAAAGCTCATCTAAACTTGCAATCTTACCGCTTTAAAATCACAAGCAAACTGGAGAAGGAAGATTCCAAATATGAACTTACCCGAGGGTAACCTGAAACTGCACTGTAATCCCGCCATATCCGCCAAGAACAGAGTAAGAAGTCGTGTTTAAGAAGGTAACTGCACCGTTGAACGACTTAAAGCTCTTAACATGCACAAGGAAAAACAGATGCAACACTACCAACAAGGACAAGAGACCACTGTTGGCAGTGGGATGTGCTATCCTCAACAAATGGAGCCACTGACGAGCACTTAAGACCTAGATTAGTATTTTTCTTTAATTCGACACAAAATATCAAGTTTTTTATTTGTTAATTATTCATCTAGTTATCAAAAACAGAAAAATGTTATTATTCAAACCACCCACACTCTTTGTTTGAGCTTTAGGTTGCTACTTTAGGTTGCTAAGAAACATGGATTCGAAGACACCCCGCTATACTCCATCATATAACCACTTATATAAGCGCTCATTCTTAATGGCTTATTTAAATATACAGAAAGAAAAATCATATGTCTGCATCTCTCTTCTAAGATTCGTCTGGATCCTTCAATAGATTCAGGATATCCCAAGGTTAATCATAAAAAAAAATACCACTTGAATCTATGTAGAAACAATTTTCTCAATAGAAAATGCTTGTGGTGGTTATGAAATACAATAAATTAATCAATATCCCTTTATTAATTCATCATAGAAACTTTCTCTCTCTCTAAACACCTCGCATCTCTCTAGAACCAAACAAAATTTTCCTCTCTTCTGACGTCGGCAATCGTTTGCGTTAGCGACTCTCTCGTTCCATGTTTTTCCTTTTGCTTCTTCGCTTCCTCCATCCCCCCCTACCAGTATATTCATATCTCTAGTGATATTTGGCGTGGTTGGACCTCAAATAAGTCCACAGAGGGTCTCGACGTCGGTGGTTTTTAGTGGGTCAGAAGTAGTGATGTAGCTTTTATTATGCACTCTCAAATTAACCCTATGAGCTACTTTTTACTCTCTCAAATAAGAGGTTCAGTGTAGTACTTAGCGATAGAATCCACAGAGACTCAAAGATTACTCAACAGATTTATTGTTTCGAAATAAAGCTAGATTAAAGTATTAATTGATGAATAGTGATTTAAGGATTGGTTTAGTTTATAAAAAATATTGGGAAGGATTAGACTTAGGGGAACTCTCAGGTAGACTAAGTAATGCGGACTAACAAAATGTTAAGGGTTTTAGTGAAGCGTTGTTTTGAACTTAAACTCTAATGTTTAGGTAAGTCACTCTCGTGATTCTTAACGGAGTGTCGATTGATGCCCAATATGTGGTGTCGATTGACGCTACTTCTAAACAGATACGATTCTTATGTTTGACATGTTCTCTAAACTGATAATTCAACTCTCGTTTGTTATTAGAGTTTTAGACTGTTTAAGACATGTTTCAAGGTATATCCAAGCTCTCGCTTGCGCTACAACGTCCTAAAATCTAAGGTTGAGATGATCATATTCAACTTAGAATTAAGATCTACTTAAACAAAGAACTAATTAGAATAACCCTAACAATTTTATAACATCAGCAAGCCATTAACAACCCTAGAAGAACCCTAAATCTAACAATGGACTACTCAGACATGATTGTGATGATAAACATGATGAATATCTGAAAGAATTGCATAAAAATAACAATAAGAAACAGGGGAGTTCAAGATCTTAGTCTAGAAATTGAATAGATCTCTCTGTCAAATGGTAGCCATCAAAGTTGCAAGTATCAAAAGGGTTTTAAAACAAGTGTATCTTGCAAAACAGCTAAGAAACCTAATAAATAGTCTAAAATACGGCCAACGACTTTTCTTGGAAATAATGGAACTTCTGGGTAAAATTGTGATTTCTTCAAATCTTCTATTAACTCGTGGATGTGTTTACCGTCGATCGACACTCAGGGTGAGACGTCAATCGACACTCAGGGTGAGACGTCGATTGACGGTTTCTGCGTATTCTGGTTCTGACTTCGAGTTTTCGGCTGAGCATTCTTCAATGTTCCAGAATGATCTAGAAGCTCAAATTGGTTCCAATGAGTACATGAACCTGTAAAAACTCTAATATAATACCAATTGCATATAAAAGACTTTAAAACCATATCTATATCATGGGTGATGAGGTAAAAACCATGACATATCAACTCTCCCAGACTTATCATTTGCTTGCCCTCAAGCAAAACATAGAATGAATTAGTGAAAGGTTTCAAAACACAAAGACTTACCAGCTCCTTAAAACACTGTTTCACCTAAAGTTTTATTGCAACCACATCTAGAGCATTTCCATGTACTTTGCTTAGCTAATCAATCTTCCCTACCACAACAACCAAAAGCTATCTGAAATACCCTCTACTATGGCCATTTAAATAAACAATACATGATGCATGCTTTATCATGGGGGTATCGATCAAAGGACACGTGGATTCTTACCCAAGCAAGTGTTTGAACCACATGTAATCTTTCTAATACTTTTCATCTCTCTTATTTCTTCTTTGAATCTTTTTAGATCTCAAATCAAATGATTAATGTTGAGATACAAACATTATGTCATCTTCGTTTCGATTTTTTTTTTTTGACAAAGTTGTAGGCGAATAGTGGGGTCATAGGTTATGCATCTACCCCTCGCTTCCAACAATATGTGATCATTCCATTGAATTAGAATATTGGGGTCATCGGTAATGTACCTACCCCTCTGCATCTCAGAAAATCATCTCAATCTTTTCTTTATATATATATATATATATATATATATATTTAATATTATTTTTTAGATGCTTAAGAAAGGTGAAAGGAGAATCAGAAAGTGAAGTACTTTTACCTTTCAGATTTGCAAGAGGATTCCGATCCTATGTATATCAAGCCCCAGACCAAGCAAATATAGTTACTTAGGTTGGAGATTAGCTTTGGTTTCTATAGAAGTTCTTAGCAAGTGTGGGTGTTACAGGATAATCAATAAAATTAGCTTTTCCATTCAATGTCAGAATGGTTCTAGAAAATGGTGAAACTAACTGTTCCAAAAAAATTATAGTCTATACCTAACTTCTAATTTTGACTCAATAATACAGTTTTAAAAATCGTTATTAAAAAGTTAAAACATCAAAAATAAAATACGGTATCAGTAACTACCTCCCCCGGACTTGAATAACACTGTCCAAGTGTTATGATAGTTTGAGATTGGCGGGTTTATATAAATTGGAATGTAAATAAGTTAGTTGTTAGGATTTAATAACTCGTACCTCTTTGTCATAGTCGCCAGCGATCCACAGTACCAAAGGACTATCGATCGATTCTCGATGGACATAATGAATCTGTCAGCAAGTAACTGTAAAAAGTGTCTAAAATCTCTATAATCTGATCATCTCTCTTTGTGTTAGCACTGTTAGACACTCAAAAACTCATGCTAAAATAGCAGACAGTAATAATTTTAAAACATAAGTTCTAAGTCCAACAAAGCAAACAAAATAAAATAAGTACATGCATAAGTCTAAAAATGAACTAAAAAGGAGGAGAGCAAAATGTAAGGCTACTCCTCGTCGGTAATGTCCATGTCTTGCTGGCGTGGTGGTTCTAGAGCTGCTGGTGGCTACCTCGCTCTGGTGCATGGATGGCTGAAGCACTGGCACCCGGACATCGCCTCTATCTTACCCCATATGGCGAGAAGTTCACCCACCACGACTCTTTGGAAGTCTCCGTGATCATGGATGGGGATCTCTGAGATTTGTGGGAATGCTGTAAGAGGGGGTTGTGCTACTGCTGGCTCGTCTTCTGCCGGTGTGTGCGCTACCCTGAGTCCTCCTCTGTGGCGTATTCGGACAGGTGCATTGCGTAAGAGGCGCTCGTCCGGTCTAAAATAAAGGCTTGCTGGGTTGTCGGCGAAGTCTGCCACATTGCGCTCTGGAAGCTCTATCATATGAGGCCCTGCACCATCCACAAAGGACAAGTAGCGTCCTTCCTTCAGCCAACTTGCCCTCGTCAAGTAAGCCTAATCAATGTAATCTATCTCTGTCTCCACAGAGGCTCCCTCAAGGCTGATCCGAAGATGTAAAAATACGGATGTCAGAAGGCTCCCCACCATCTCCTTTTGGCCGGATCCCTTCAAAGGTTTTCCCTTCAGGGACACCAAGTGCTCAGCGAAATTAGCCCCCATGTTCACCTGCTGGTCGCTCACTGGTAGTGGAACAACCTCCTCATCGAGCTCAACCAAGCCTCTGACTGACTGCTACAGCAATGTGAGCTCCTGGACCTTCACCTTGTTGCACTCCATCCTGCACAATAGAGTGTTGGCAAGGATCTTCAGGAAGTAGCGCAGGGTCTGGTGGCGGACGTCGGTGTGAGTGGCTGAGCTGGAGTCGAAGTGGCCTGTGGCTATGAGTCCCCAGAAAGCGGCCTGTACAGGAATGGGATGGATGGTGCAGCCAAGGTTCTTGAGGTTGTCAAACCCCCAGACCTGGCAAAGGTCAGGAATGGTGATGTTGTATTTGATGCCTCTGATGATGAAATTCAAATAGGCCTCGGTCGACCTCTTCGCCATAGAGTTCTGGTACATCACTTGAGCTGTGACCATAAACTGTTGGACCAATTGAGGATAGAGTGCATACGGCCTAGTAGCCATGGTTTTCATCCCCAACTCTCTCATCATGTCTATGGTATCAGACCGGAGCCCCAGCTTCTTGAGGACGTCTCTTACGACAAACCGGTTGGTCTTAATGGAAACACCATGCCAGGCGTTGTAATAGAGAGTGTCGTAGTCATCGCAGTCCCGAGACCCAGCTCTGTGGGTGCATTCTCTCAAAGCTACAGCTGCCCAAGGATTAGGGTAATGCCCAAATGTGTCGATAAACTTCTTCTCCTCTTTTTTCCAAAGTTCACGGCATGGGGGTCCTTATGGTGCGCAACTGGAGCTACCAACGTCAAAAAATGCTTTGGTTCTTCTCTCGTCCATCTGCAATCGCCAAAATAAACAAGAATCAGCAAATATATGAAAATCGTTACGACCATCGATCGACGGTCCCTCACGGGTATCAATCGATGGTCAGCCGAGATATCACTAATATCTTTAACTCTCAAATCAAATCAAAAATCATGCAAAATACATCTATTAATAGATGATAACTCTTAATCTAGCAGTCCATCGCCATAAACTGTTCTAAATTCCTATCTAAACCCTAAAATTTTTGATTTTTCTATCAAACCCTAGAAATTCCCTAAACTAAGAGATTTAGAGAACATACCTTGATGATCGGTGGATTAAGTGAACTAAACAGATAGAGAGTGAAAAATCGAGTGGGTTAGGCTCAAGAATGACAAAATCGGCCAAAATTCAAGAGAGAAATCGTCTTTAGAAATCACAATAGTTTTGGCGGTTATGAAAAAGTTTTTATGAAAAGGGGTAGTTTCGAGCTTATACAGACACTACACTCGTCCGTCGATCGATGGTCCTATAAGGATTTCGATCGATGGTCATTTATGTGCCTCCTATTTCAATTTAAAACTTCACGTGCATATTTATTTTTTTTATATATAGATTTAATAACTAAATTTGTTAAAAGCTTTTAAATTTTAAATATTTACAAGTGGGTTGTCTCCCACTCAGCGCTTGTTTAAGGTCGTAATCTTGAATGAAAATTGGGATTATCAATCGGGATTTGGCATCTCTAGACGCATGGTGTGTGTGAGAATTCAGAATTTCTGCTTTAGCCCAGTAATGCTTTACTCTTTGCCCATTCACTGTGAAGTCCTCCCCTTTCGAGTTAATTATAAAAGTTGCTCCATAAGGTGTAACGTCTCTCACGGGGAAGGGTCCTGACCAACGAGGACACAATTCCAGGGAAATAGAGTCAACCGAGAGTTGTACAAGAGTACTTGGTCGTTAGGTATGAAATGCCTAGAAATGATTTTCTTGTCGTGGTAGGCTTTAGTTCTCTCTTTTTTCGAGTTCTCATAGGCGGGATACCTGACCTCGTCTAGTTAATTCAATTGGATTAATCTCCTTTATGCAGCGGGTTTAGCATCAAAATTTATTGTTTTGGTGTCCCATTCTGCTTTGTGCGCTAACTCAACTGGGAGATGGCGTGCTTTCCATAGAGTAAGTGGAATGGGGTGGTTCCTAACGGTGTTTTAAACGCGGTTCGGTAGGCCAAAAGTGCACCATCCACTTTTAAAGACCAATATTTACGGGTTGATCCTACTGTCTTTTCTAAGATTTATTTGATTTGACGGTTGGATACTTCTACTTGTCCGCTAGTCTGGGGATGATAGGGTGTTGCTACGCGATGCTGAACTCCATGTTTCTTGAGTAGTTTTTTGAACACGTTGTTAATAAAGTGGGTACCTCCGTCGCTTATTAGGATTCGTGAAACTCCAAATCGAGGAAAGATTATAATTTTGAAAAGTTAGACGACTACATCAGCGTCATTTTTTGGAGTTTCTATCGCTTCAACCCATTTGGATACGTAGTCGACAGCAACTAATATGTATCTTTTTCCGTGCGAAGAAGGAAAATGACCCATAAAGTCCATGCCCCAGCAATCAAACACTTCAACTTCTAGAATGAAATTTTGTTCCATTTCGTGTTTCTTGCTGATTTTTCCTCTCCTTTGACAGGGATCGCACTTTGCTACGTAGGCTTGAGCATCTCGAAACATGGTTGGCCACCAAAATCCTGCTTGTAGAATTTTTGACACTGCCTTAAAACTGGCGAAATGCCCAATATAATCGGATCCATGTCAATGACACATAATATCCGAAGTTTCTCTTTCAGCAATGCCTCGTCTGTATATATGCCGTCAAAACAATGTTTGTAAAGGTAGGGTCCATCCCGTTGATATCTCCGGATTTCTCTCAGAAATTTCTTTTTGTGGTATCCTTTAAGGAGTTCTGGTTCTACATCAGCTGCAAGATAATTTACTATATCTGCATACCAGGGTCTATCAGAGGTATTCAAATCACACACGCTCGACTTAAACTTATACTCCGGGAAAATCACTGTTTGAAATCAAAGGGTTGCATCTTACATATATATTGAGTGGAATAATCATATTGTCCTTGTTTTCAGAGATGTCATTAATCGATCGTCCTTCGCGGGCATCAGTCAATTCATCCCCATGCGACGAACGCAAATGACAAATGAAAGTCGATTCTGCCTGGTAGGTGTTTTATGTAGGTAGGAAATCGTTGATAGGGATGTCGTCTTTGACTCTTATTCGAGATAGGTGATCTGTGACTCCGTTTTCTACTCCTTTCTTATCCTTGATTTCTATGTTGAATTCCTGTAAGAGGAGAATCCATCTTAAAAGTCTAGGTTTCACATCCTTTTTGTTCATTAAATACTTCAAGGCGGCAGCGTGGTTGTTATGGACGATCACTTTTGGACCGCCTAGATAAGAGAGAAATTTTTTGAAAGTGATCACTACAGCTAGTAATTCTTTTTTCTATTGTTGCGTAATTGCGTTGTGCATCATCGAGATTCCTACTAGCGTAGTATCTAACGTGCAACTTTCTGTCCTTTTTCTGTCTGATCACAGGGCCTACAGCGAAATCGCTGGCGTTGCACATAATTTCAAAAGGTAAACTCCAATCCAGTGCTTGCACAATCGGAGCAAATACGAGGGATGATTTGATTTCTCTGAAAGCTGTCAGACATTCAGGTGTGAAGTCGAATTTCACTTCCTTACATAAGTGCTGTAAGAGGTCTAGCAATCTTGTTAAAATATTTATGAATCTTCTATAAAATCCAGCATGTACTAAGAAGCTTATAACGTCTTTCACATTTGTGGGTTGTGGTAAACCTGTCATTACTTCGATTTTGTCTCTGTCCACCTTAAATACCGGCTGATGAGACCTTGTGTCCCAAAACGATTCCACTTTTAAACATAAAGTGACACTTTTCCAAATTTAGGACTAGATTCTTTTCTTCGCATCTTGCCAACACCTTGCCTAGGTTACCCAGGCATGTTTTGAAATCTTGACTGTAAGCTGTCGATTAAAGCTCTTGCAGAAGCTTCCCCTTTGTCTTTCAGATCTGGATCACATAGCACCCTGACCTTGGTAAAAGTTTGCAGACTTCCTTTGCAGCACATCCTATACAAAAGACTTCCCTCATAGCATCGCTAAGGAACCAGTGACAAGAAATCTGCATCTACCTTTCCTTTTCTTTTTCTTCTTCTTGGCCATTCCGCCAGACTTGGGCTTTTCAATCATGGGTTTCTCTAAAATCTGGAGAATGTCGATCGACGCTATTAGGCAAGTCTCGATCGACGGTGATGTTGGTTCTGTGATTTCGCGGTTTGAATCAGATGTTGGTGCTGGATCTTCAGATGGCTGTATTAATGAAATAAACCCCTCACTTTTGGTCTTTCCCACAGGATCGTAGAAGACATTTTCATCAATATTAGTAAGGCACATCTTATTCTAGTTAAGATCAAAAATTGCCCCCACTGTAGCCATAAAGGCTCTTCCAAAAAGAAGAGAAAATTCTCGACTTGATTTGATTCCCAAAACATGAAAGTCCACAGGGACGGTGCATTCCTCTATCTCTACTTTAACATTCTTGATTATGCCTGCTGAGTTTACCTTGGAGTTATCCATGGAGGTGAAACTGGTGAAACTCTCTTAAGAAGGTCATACCTTTAATCCTAACAGTTCGGCAGTGTCTTTGGCCATGATTCTTCCTGCAGTTCCACTATCACAGAGGGGGTATGGGAAACTGGTGTCAAGTATACAGCAGGGAATTAGAAACTTCCCAAGATCTTGTTCCTTCTTCAGTGTCTTCTTGGATTGATGGCTGACAATATTAAACAACAGCTCAATGTCCTTATCTGTCTCCTTGCTCTCTCTAAAGTAATTACCAAGTCTGTATTGGAGATATGCATCCTCGAAAGACATATTGAAATAGCATATATATTACCAGTTTTAGGTCATGTTATGGACTCTATTTAAGGTTTATTATGTGTGTCTAGGCTATGTTTTAAGGTCTTTACAGGTCCACGTACCTTTTGGAGAAATATGGAGGTACTTGGAGTTTTTGGAGCATTTAGAGGAGAATAATCCGTATCTGATCTTTGAGAGAGTCGAAGTACAAGACTATCGTCGAACGACGGCACTATCCTGACGTCGACCGACATACATGACCAAGATCGATCGATTATGACCACTTTCCATCAATGGATAACCAATTCCCAGACAACCAATTTCAAGCCCAAGTTAGAGACAAGACACAAGATTACAAGTTTACCCCTGGACGAGTTTTGACCTAAATTTTAGGGTTTTTATGTTTATACTTTATGTAGGAGAGGGGAGAGTAGAGAATATATGTACGCATACGTATATAAATGTACGGTGCTAGGTTCTTGAGTATTCTATTTAGGGAAAAGATTCATAACTCCTTAGGGAAATTTGTAATGAAACCTCATTGTTTTATCTATGCATTATATTTAGATTATTATTATTACTTTGATTATGTCTGAGTAGTTATCAATTAGATTTAGGTTTATTAATGGTACTGATGGATTAGCCAAACAATATAATTTTTAGGGTTATTATTAGATATATTAATAGAATTGTGTTTTATGCTTATGTTCTAGAGTAGCTAACTAGAGCCCTGATAATATGATAGGTAGGTGCAAGTGAGAGCATGGTCTACTACCATAATTTATTTTGTTGAGCTAGGTTGGTAGAAACAAGCGAGAGTTGATTTAGTTAATCTAGTGAACTTATCGCATTAGGTCATAAAGCTTGACTCAAGCAACCATCGATCGATGCAGGATCATTGCCATCAACCGACGGTCATTCTGTGTCAATATGCGAGAGCCGAGACATTGGACTTAGTCAATAGGTTAGACTCGCAGTGAGAGCAGGTCGTCTTTTTCTTTAGATATCGAGTTCTATGAATAATACCCTAGATCTAGCATATTTACATTTACATCTAGTTAGTTAATTAGCCTATTTCCATATTTACATTATTAGCATATTTTCATATTTACATTATTAGCATATTTCCTTATCGCATTTACACTCTCTAAAAAGGAACATTTCCTTAGACTGATTATTTGTTACCAACATATATAACCACCTACCTTAACTTTATGAATAAGAAATCTATTGTATGCCATTGTTGTCTGTGGATTCGATCTCTAAGTACTACACCTGATCTCTCTTGGAAAGAGTATTATTTTTTGTGTTAGGATTAAGGGTGAATTTTATAGTTGATTGTTTAGGATAGTTATACCCTACTAGAACAGTAAACAACACACATGCCAAATTTGGCGCCGTTGTTGGGAAACATTGATCACCATTAGATTTAATTTCTAGGGTTTAGTCTAGGTTTGTTTTACTTTCAAGTTACTGATTTTCTTTTCCTTTTTCTTTCAGGTGCATGCAAAAGATTACCAGGAGCAATAAAGGACCCACAGAAACTCGAACGTACAACCCCCAAAGAAAGACGACAAGCATCGATCGACACTTCTTTACGGATAGCATCGACCGGCATCAGAACTCTAGAATCGACCGACACTAATCACTTAGCATTGATCCACATCATCTCATACGTATCAATTGAAAGCATCTCATCCGCATCGATCGACGACAGTAGACGAGTTCAGATGGTTGCGCCTATAATTGTGGTTTAGAATGAGAATGGAGACTTGCATGACCTCAACAGTCATCTGCATAATGAAGTAGGTAAAAAGATAGAAGATCAGGGGGCTGTAATCCCTGATACATAAGCAGAAGCAGACGCTGCAATACCTCAACCTGAAGCTAAAGCCCAAGCTGCTAAAGGCATGGAGATTTTGAGACCAACCAGAAGACCATGGGTCGAATTTATGTTTGACAAAGTACTGGAGGGACAGCATAGAATGACTGTGGACTTCAATAATAAGTTAGATTTCCTGTACCTCCACCTAAACACAAAGGTCGAAGACCTCAACACCCGTGTGGGGAAGCTGGAAAGTCAAGTGACTCAGGCGAGTGAAGTCCTTAACAAATACGAGGCTATGGTTAGGGAATCTGGATTTAAACATCACGTAAATGCTGTGATTGATGATGATTTCTGGGTATGTGTAAAAAGAGAAAAGCTTAAGGAGAAAGAGTTCCATGTAGGAAAACCGAGTTCGTTAGGCAGGCCACACATGCATCGATCGACACAAGCTACTAAGAATCGATCGACGGTTCCTGTTGACTTGACAGAATCGGGAATAGCTTCACACGTCATTCGACGCAAAGATTGTTCAATCGATCGACGGTACCCAGTGACAAAATGAGTTCAAGCAACAAGGGGTGACGAACAAGACAACTTCAGAGCAGAAGATGAATGCATCAGAGCATATGATGATTGATAAGGCTACCAAGAGTCATCCTAGGAAAGAGCCAAGAAATATTTTGAAGAAGAAATGCGAACCAAGAAAGTTTGTAGTGACGTGTCTGATCAAAGGCCACGAGTTTCCCAACGCCCTTTGTGACACTCGATCATCAATGAGCATCATACCCCGAGCTATGGCAGAGAAGTTAAACCTGAGAATCGAATCTTCCAGCGACTCTTTCATTTTTATGGATTGCTCTATAGTCCATTCAGGGGTGTATGCAAAGATATCCCACTACAAATTCAGGACGTCTTAATCCCGATAGTCACATGGAAGTCTATCGGGATTAAGACGTCCTGAATTTGTAGTGGGATATCTTTGCATACACCCCTGAATCTACTCTAGAGCAATCCACAAAAATGAAAGAGTCGCTGGAAGATTCGATTCTCAGGTTTAACTTCTCTGCCATAGCTCGGGGTATGATGCTCACTGATGATCGAGTGTCACAAAGGGCGTTGGGAAACTCGTGGCCTTTGATCAGACATGACACTACAAACTTTCTTGGGTCGCATTTCTTCTTCAAAATATTTCTTGGCTCTTTCCTAGGATGACTCTTGGTAGCCTTATCAATCATCATATGCTCCGATGCATTCATCTTCTGCTCTGAAGTTGTCTTGTTCGTCACCCCTTGTTGCTGAACTCATTTTGTCACTGGGTACCGGCGATCGATTGTACAATCTCTGCGTCGATTGAAGTGTGAAGCTATTCCCGATTCTGTCAAGTCAACAGGAACTGTCGATCGATTCTTAGTAACTTGTGTCGATCGATGTCTGTGTGTGCTGCCTAACAAACTCGGTTTTCCTATATGGAACTCTTTCTCCTAAGGCTTTTCTCTCTTCACTTTTACCTAGAAATCATCATCAATAACAGCATTGACGTGATGTTTAAGTCCAGATTCCCTAACCATAGCCTTGTATTTATTGAGAACTGCGCTCGCCTGAGTTACTTGAGTTTCAAGCTTCCACACACAGGTGTTGAGATCTTCGGTCTTTGTGTTAAGGTGGAGGTACAGGAAATCTAAATTCTCATTGAGGTCCACAGTCATCCTCTGCTGTCCCTCCAGTACTTTGTCAAACATAAATTTTTCCCACGGTCATCTGATTGGTCTCAAAAACTCCATGCCTTTAGCAGCCTGGGCTTTAGCTTTGGGTTGAGCTATTGCAGCGTCAACTTCTGCTTCTGTATCAGGGATTACAGCCCCTTGATCGTCTATCTTTTGACCTGCTGCATTATGCAGATGACCGTTGAGGTCATGCAAGTCTCCATTCTCATTCTGAACCACACTTATAGGCACAACCCTCTGAACTCGTTTGCCGCAGTCAACTGATGCATATGAGATGCTGTCGATCGATGATAAGTGATCAATGTCGGTCGATGCTAGAGTTATGATGTCAGTTGATGCTTTCCGTAACGAAGTGTCAATGGATTCTGAATGTATGCCGTCGATCGATGCTTGTTGTCTTTCTTTGTGGATTGTACGTTCGAGTTTCTAAGGGTCTGAGAATAGTATTTCTTGTACTTTATTGCTCATGGTACTCTTTTGCATGCACCTGAAAGAAAAAGGAAAAGAAAATCAGTAACTTTAAAGTAAAACAAACTTATACTAAACCCTAGAAATTAAATCTAATGGTGATCAATGTTCCCCGGCAACTACACCAAATTTGACATGGGGTGTTGTTTAGAGGTATAGCAGGGTATAAATATCCTAAGCAATAACCTATCAAATTAACCCTTAATTCTAACACACAAAATAATATTCTTACCAAGAGATATCAGGTGTAGTATTTAGGGATCAAATCCACAAAGAATAATGACACACAATAGATTTCTTATTCCTAAAGTTAAGCTAGGTTATTATATATATATTGGTAACAAGTAATTAGTCTAAGGAAATGTTCCTTATCAGAGAGTGTAGATGCAATATGGAAATATGCTAATAATGTAAATATGAAAATATGCTAATAATGTAAATATGGAAATTTTCTGATAAACTAACTAGATGTAAATGTAAATATGCTAGATCTAGGGTTTCAGGCAAGTGGATTATAGAAGATAGAAGCTAAGGGTATTTAATCATGGAACTAGATATATATTGTAAAAGACACCAGCTCTTGCTGCGAGTCTAATCTATTGACTAAGTCCAATGTCTCAGCTCTCGCTTGTTGACACAGAATGACCACCGATCGATGGCAATGATCCTGCGTCGATCGATGGTTTCTTGAGTCAAGCTTTATGACCTAATTCGATAAGTTCGCTAGATTAACTAAATCAACTCTCTTTTGTTTCTAGCAACCTAGCTCAACAGAATAAACTCTGGTAGTAGAACATGCTCTCGCTTGCGCCTAACTATCCTATTATCAGGGTTCTAGTTAGCTACCCAAGAACACAAGCAATAAACACAATTCTATTAATAGATCTAATAATGACCCTAAAAATTCTATTGTTTGGCTAATCCATCAGTACTATTAATAAACCCTAAATCTAGTTTATAACTACTCAGACATAATTATAGTATGAAGAATAGTATGAATATAATGCATAGATAAAAACACTGGGGTTCAACACAAATCTCTCTAAGAATATTGTCTACTATATTGTATTGTATCCCCCTTTTTTATTTCTCATACATAAAGTATAAATATAAAAACCCTAAAATCTAGGCAAAACTCGCCCAGGGGTAAACTTGTAATCTTGTGTCTTGTCTCTAACTTGGGCTTGAAATCGGCTGTCTGCAAATTGGTCATCTATCGATGCCAAGGTGTCAGCATTGATCGATCATGGTCATATAACATCGGTCAACGTCAGGATAGTGCCGTTGATCGACGACAGTCTTGTACTTCGACTCTCTCATAGATAAGCTACAAATTAATCTCCTCTAAATTCTCCAAAAGCTCTAAGTTTCTCCATATATCTCCAAAACGTACATGGACCTGTAAAGAACTTAAAACATAGTCTAGACACACATAATAAACCCTAAATGGAGTCCATAACATGGCATAAAACTGGTAATAAATAGGCTATATCATTGGTCTCCTGTTGGTGTTGATCGACGGCGTCCATTTTAACACAATATTCCTATCGTGTGGGCAGGTCTGAGTGGCTTTTAATTCACCGTTCCTACGTATTGTTCTATGGGTGCCGATTGATTCTCATCTTATGGTGTCGTGATAAAGTCAAGTTTTACCCTTAAAGTTACACTGCAAGTGCACAGTGAAACGCAGTAGTATTTCAAGGATAGAATCCACAAGGACCAGAGTTACACAACGACTCTTCGAGAGAAGAGTTAAGCTAAGACAAAATTGGGGCTTTTTTTTGTAGTTTCCAGACGCAAGAATGTAGAAGTAGACTGCAAAGAACGATGTAAACTTATGAATAAAAGGCGTTAGGTTTTGGGAAATCTAGGGAAACACAGATTGATCGATGTGAAAGTTCAACATGAAATCTTCATATAGCCTACTTATTACGAGTTTCAGGCCATGTTATAGACTCTATTTAGGGTCTATTATGTGTGTCTAAGCTATGTTTTAAGGTCTTTATAGGTCCAAGCACGTTTTGGAGATATATGGAGATACTTGGAGCTTTTGGAGCATTTAGAGGAGAATAATTCGTAGCTGATCATTGTGAGAGTCGAAGTACAAAATTGTCGTCGATCGACGACACTATCTCGGCGTCGACTGATGTTACATGACTAAGATCGACCGATGTTGCACATCTGCCATCGATCGATGACCGATTCGTAGACAGACGATTTCAAGCCCAAGTTAGAGACATGACACAAGATTACAAGATTATCCCTCGACGATTTTTGACCTAGACTTTAGGGTTTTATATTTATACTTTATGTAAGGCACCAAAAAGAGTGTGATGGGTGTGTTGGGCAAGTGTGCCTTGTGTGTGTGTGTGTGTGTGTGTGTGCACCAGCACTCCATCATAGTTTTAGGATTCATTTAGGGAGAAGATTCATAAATCCTTAGGTAGATTTGTATTGGAACCCCAATATTTTATCTATGCATTATAATCAGATTATTATTCTTACTTTGATTATGTCTGAGTAGTTACCTATTGGATTTTGGGTTGAATGATAGCAGTCATGGATAGCCCAAAATTAGGATTTCTAGTTAAGCTAATATCCATCAATTGAGTTGTGCTTAGTGCTTGCATTCTAGAGTAGCTAACTAGGATCTTGAAAGTAAGATATGGACGACAACGAGAGTAGGTTATGTGCCAGAATAGACTCCATTGAACTGGTCTAATTAGCTTGGTCAACATATCAAATGTCGTTCACACTTCCTTCTGATTTCACCATTGATCGATATAAGGCCTTAGCCGTCGATCGATGGTCTTTCCTTTTGATCGCATACGTGAGTTGGAGTTAAAAGGGTCAAAATAGTTAATATTTGAGTTCTAGAATATTTACATATCTATGCATTTTGTCCCCTATAATTCATAAAGCTTGACACCCTAGATCTAACATATTTACATTTACACCTAATTAGATTATTAGCATACTTCAATATTTACATTACTAGCATATTTCAATATTGCATCTACACCTTCTGATAAGGAATATTTCATTAAACCAATTACTTGTTACCAATATTTATGATCACTTAGCTTAGTCTTTAAAAATAAGAAATCTATTGTGTGTCACTGTTCTTTGTGGTTTCGATCCTTAAGTAATACACATGATCTCTCTTGGCAAGAGTATTATTTTGTGTGTTAGGATTAAAGGTTAATTTGATAGTTAATTGTTTAGGATATTTATACCTTGCTAGAACAATAAACACACTCGTGTCAAATTTTGCGCCGTTGCCGTAGAAACTTTATCGCCACTAGATTTAATTTCTGTGATTTAGTCTAGGTTTGTTGTTACTTTCAGGTTACTGATTTTAATTTTTATTTGTTTTTCAGATGCATGCAAAAGAGTACCAGGAGCAACAAAGGACAAGATTTACCGTTCTCAAACCCACAGCAACTCGAGCGTACGATCCACAAAGAAAGACGACAAGCATCGATCGACGGCACCTACTTAGCGTCGACTGACACTTCTTTACGGACAGCATCGACCAACATCTGAATTCTAGCATCGACCGACATTGATCACTTAGCATCAATCTACAGCATCTCATCCGCATCTATCGACGATAGCAGACAAGTTCAGATGGTTGCGCTTATAATAGTGGTTCAGAATGAGAATGGAGACTTGCATGACCTTAACGGTCATCTGCGTAATGCAGCAGGTCAAAATATAGATGATCAGGAGGCTGTAGTCCCTGACACAGAAGCAGAAGAAGCAGACACTACAATTTCTCAACTTGAAGCTAACGCCCAAGCTGCTCAGAGAACGCTGGCTGACTACAACCGTCCAGACAACTCTATGCCAATAGATCCGCCATTCGTCCTCCAGATTTTTAGAGAAACAATTTTGAAATCAACCCCGCTTTCTTCAGACTTGTAGCCGAAACCTTACCATGGGTTGCGACATGAGCATCCAATGGATCATCTAGAGCGATTTGAGAATCTAGTGACTACTATTAAAGCCAATGTAGTACCTGAGGACTATTTTTTTGTAAGCTCTTCAAGTACTCAATTTTTGGAGAAGCTTCTTATTGGCTTAAGCAATTACCACCCGGATCCCTGACATCCTAGACTGACATCAAAAGCGCTTTCTTGCATATTTTCTTTGATGACTCTAGAGCAGAAGATCTGAGGAGCAAGATTGCTACTTTTTTACAAGAACCTTCAGAGTCTTTCAGAAATTCATGGATCAGATTCAAATCATACCAGCGAGACTGTCCACATCACATGTTCAACGAAGTGCAACTTCTCAGCACTTTCATCAGAGGTATAGAATTACAATACCAGATGGATGTGGACACAGCTAGTGAGGGAAATTTTAGTACAAGAAGCCCTGAAGAAGATACTAGATTGATTGAGAATCTGGGGTCTAGAAGCAGCACCAAAAACACAGACTCTGAGAGAAGAAAATCAGCTGCAGCGGTAAGCAAGAAGCACATTGAAGAGGTCAAGGCAAAACTAGATAGTGTTCAGAGATTTTTCAAGAAACATGTTACTTTCACAGAAGTGGAAGCAATTGAGTCTGGAGAAAAATTAGACTGAAGAAGAAGATGTAAACTACATTGATGGGAATGGTTTCTAGAGACAAGGGAACCCAGGCTTCAACAGGAACTCCTATGGTGCGAGTCAAAGGAGTAACTTCAATCAAAATTCACAGCGAAGACCCTTCAACAACAACAAGACTTATGGATCTTCCTACTACCATAATCCCCCTACAGAAGGTCATGAAAGCAAGATTGAAGCAATGGTTGACAGAGTCTTAGAGGGACAGCAAAAGATGACTGTGGATTTCAATTGAAAGATAGATGGCCTGTACCTCAACCTCAACACCAAGTTCAAAAACCTCAACACTCATGGGAAGAAACTGGAGAATCAAGTGATGCAAACAAGTGAAACCATCAAGGCGCATGAGAGCTTGATTAAGTAGAAAATCGAGGATGGGCAAAAGCACCACGTCAATGCATTGATTGATGGTAATTTCTGGCAGAAATTCAAGAAGGAGAAGTCCCAAACCAGCGAGTTCCGTGTGGGAAATTCCATATCACTCGGCACTTCTCATTCACATCGATCAACACCAACCAGAGAGAATCGATCGACGGTGACACCTATAGAATCAGTGGCTTCATGTAAATCGACTAACATCGATCGACAACGTTCTCGTGACATCGATCGACTGTGTGATAGAAGAGTCGATTGGCAGTACACCTCTGGCATTGATCGACAGGGGAGAAACCCGGTTTGGCTACCAAACCTTGATGCAAGTTTGATTGTATGTCCGACCATGACAGCTTGAAAACATAATACAGACACAACTGAAGTTATGGATACTGATAGAGAAGATTAGGGACATTCAAAGAGGAGGCAAAAGATCCCAAAGCATCAACACCGAGAAGCCAATGAAAAGGAGATAGATAGCTTTGCTAAAAAAGTTTTTAAAATTCCTTTAGATATTTCTTTTGATGAAGCTTATTATACTCACAGATTGTGATTATTTTTCAGGGAAACAAGGGAGACAGATGATGACATAGAGATAATGTTCAATCACCTTAGAGAGAAGATGAAGCAGAGAACCTGTCTGAAGAAGAAAAGCAATCCTGGAAAATTCGTGGTTCCATGTTTCATCAAAGGAAACAAATATCCCAACGCCCTTTGTGATACTGGATCATCAATGAGCATTATGCCAAAGTCTATGGCAGAGGAGTTGGACCTGAAAGTGGAACCCTCCAACGATTCTTTTACATTCGTTGACTGCTAAAGAGTGAACCCAGGAGGGATGGTAAAAGATGTTCCAATGCAGATCCACAATACCTTAGTTCCAAAAGAATTTCATGTGATGGACATCAGGATAGATTGGAACTCTTCTCTACTACTTGAGAGAGCATTCATGGCTACTGTAGGAGCCATATGCAACATGAAGTTAATCAGGTTGTATCTATCTCTAATTGATAAAAATATTTTTTATGAACCTGTCAAAAATAAGAACAAGGCTACGATGATCAAATTGTGCAATGATGCAGAGCTTGTGGCCACATGCTTCTGCAATTACGAGTTCGGTGAGGAATCGTAAAAAGGAGAATCGATCGACACCCCACACCCACCCTATAGAATCGATCGACACTCAAACATCCGGACGAGTCAACACCTACAATGGAGACTTCAATTACAACACAGCCTACCTCGACTACAACAAAGACTACAAAGATCAAGAAACAATTGAGTACAAAGGGCTTGCTAAGGAAGAGGATGGAGTTTTTCATGTTTCTCATCAACCTGGGAAATCGACATCGATCGACCGCGACCATACACCATTGATCGATACTACGGGAACGAAGCAGAAACCGAACGTGATTCAGACGCAGAACGCGAATGAGAATATGGTTATCTACAACCAGATGAGTTCGGTATTATGAGAGATCAAGATGGTAGTACAAGAGCTATGGATGGAAGAATTCTACATGTCACAAAGGAAGATGTGGCAGACATACTTGCAATGGCTAACGGAGCTGGAAACCTTTTTGGTCACCAGTCTGATTATCGAGCATCGATCGACGGTCCACATACCCCATCGTTCGACACCAATCCGGCTTACCACGGATATGGTAGAGTTTATGAAGACTACAATACAGAATACTGAGAGGAAGAGCTGATTGAATCTCGCAGCCTGGCACTGGAAGAAGAAAATTGCTGGGTAATGAACGCGAGAGTGGGCAATCAGCATAAATAATCGGCATATCTTGGCAATCAAACGACATCAAACGAAAATAAGAACATTTACTTGGAGCAGAAGATACAGAAGCTGGTTATCTCAGACAAGATGAGTTTGGAATTTTCAGAGACACATAAGGACGTGCACGAGATCTTTATGGGAGATTACTAACTCTACCTAAGGAGGATGTAGCAGACACCCTTATTATGGTTGAACGATCAGGAATTTTATTTGGACAACAGCAACAGCCATCAATCTACGCACCAGTACTAGCATCGATCGACAACAAGGAGCAGAAACACGAGCCAATCCAAACTGAACCATCGATCGACAACAAGACGAACTCATCGATCGATGTCCCTATTCCAGGAGTCCACGAGTTCTGTACATCTAACCCCTTTACTTCAGAAACTCCAGGACCGATCATTTGGATAAATCCCCTACTGATAGACGGCCACGTGGAGTTCTAGACGGAAGAGTTGTGAATGTGAAAGAAGCAGATATCAGGGCAGTTCTAGAGAGAGATACTATGTTTGAGTATAGCTACATATGTTTACCTGAACATGCAGCAAAGATCGGTATGTCTAGGCAGAAACCAAAAACATACATTAAATTAGAGATTGACGACATTGTGGATGAGATCTACACAACTCAAGAGAGGTCAGTAGACGATTTTTACAGGAGGCTTGATGATGTCTACTATCCTATAGACAAGTGCCGCACCGGTTTGACTACACGCATGGATGAGATGAAGCAAGATTTGGATACTGTTCAAAGACAGCATGCGAGTGGACCAGATAGAGCGACATCGATCGACGGCAGAATCTTGACATCCATCGATACTGATTTCGACAGACATAAGTTCGCAGCAGAAACACAATTAAAATAAAAGTTTAATGAGATTTGTTTTTCTCAGAACCTGATGAAAGAAGATATTTGTCAGAAATTAGAGGATATATCAGACACTACAGCTGCCAGATTTAGAATGCGCCAGCGCAGTATTGAGAATCTATAAAGGAGAATGCATTCAGTGGAGGTTACTAAGGAGATCATAATGAATGAGAAAGCCAGAGGAGATGAAGCATTTTGAAGCTTCATTGGTACATGGTTTCAGAAGAGCAAAGAAGATGTAGAAATTTGTTTTCCAAGTGTTGATCCACCTCCATTCAAGTCAGAAAGTTCAAAACGTCGAGCTTAAAACTATTACCAAGCGCTGAGTGCGAGGCGACCCACTGTTTAATAAGTTTTTACTTAGTTTTCGCTTATACTACTATTTATTTCGAGTTTTACTTTGCTTTTACAGACTGCTTAAATCCCCATCGATTCACACCATAGAGGCAAAATCGGTCAATAGTGGATCGTGACCATCGATCGACCACACCCGCCTACCATCGATCGACCACACCCGCCTACCATCGATCGACATTCTCTTACAGAGAGAGGTATCAAGTTCTATTCTTAAGCTATTTACTTATGATTTGATTTTTTCTAACCAATCCGGGGCAGATTACACTGGGGACAGTGTAATTTAAGTCTGGGGGGCGGTTCGCTAACGCTATTTTATTGTTTTGAGTTTTATTTACAATTTATATGTTTTTCAAAGAGTTTTATCGAGTCAAAAAGAGGACTATGATCAAAATTTATTATTGACTAACCACACTTTAGCACCATTCTTAGAAGGTTGTTTGTAGAGATTACTAGAGATACCGAAGTGGATCATCATGCCACTATATCACACTTTTTAAAAAAGTTTAAAGGAACCAAAGCTGATTTCCAACACTAATCCTCACATTATTTTCTTGCTTTGTGATGTGGTATACACTGGATCGGATTCCTTCTGCAAGTCTGGAAGGTAAGAGTTTGTGTGCTTCTGATTACCCTCTCTCCCCTTCAGATTAAAAAAGGAGTCGAACAGGATTTGGTGGCTACAACAATTAAAGCTTGATTCATATGATCCTAGAAAGAGATAAAGGTAAAAAAGAAGTGAACATGATCTGGTGGCAAAAACCATTAGGGCTTGATTCATGGAAGCCTATCCAAATATCTCTCTCAATTAAAAAAATAAAATGATACCCTCAAAAGAAGGGATACATTGACTGAGAAGAAGCGAGAATGGAGAGACGAAAGGAATGAGAGAAGACTACATGTGTGTTCAGAAACTTGCACAGGTAAGAGTCCATATATCCTTTGATCGATACTCCCAAGGTAAAGCTTGAACTTTTATTTTATGCAAAGAAATGAAATCAATAGAGGGGCGAGTCAGACTAGTATTCGCTAAGTTATTGGTAGAATGAAATTGGTTGCTATACTAGGATATGGTATACACAATTTCTCCGTGGTTGACTTGATAGGATGTGGCTGCAATAGAGTAAGGTGACAGTTATACTTAGATATCATGTGAGTCTTCCCTTTTCAAAACCTCTTTCGCAGGCTTGTTTGCTTGAGGACAAGCAAAAAGTTAAGTCTGGGGGAGTTGATATAGCCTATTTATTACCATTTTCAAGCCATGTTATAGGCTCTATTTAGGGTCTATTATGTGTGTCTATGCAATGTTTTTAAGGTCAATACAAGTCCAGGCACGTCTTGGAGATATATGGAGATACTTGGAGTTGTTGGATCATTTTGGGTCTATTATGTGTGTCTCGGCTATGTTTTAAGGTTTTTACACGTCCATGTCCGTAGCTGATCATTGTGAGAGTTGAAGTACAAGACTGTCGTAGATCGACGACACTATCTCGGCATCGACCGATGTTACATGGCCAAGATCGATCGATGTTGCACATTTGTCATCGATTAATGACCAATTCACAGACAGCCGAATTTATGCCCAAGTTAGAGACATGACACAAGATTACCCATGGACGATTTTTGACCTACACTTTAGGGTTTTATATTTATACTTTATGTAAGGCACCAGCACTCCATCATAGTTTTAGGATTTATTTAGGGAGAATATTCATAACTCCTTTGGGAGATTTGTATTTCAACCCTAGTATTTTATCTATGCATTATATTCAGATTATTATTCTTACTTTGATTATGTCTTAGTAGTTACGTATTTGATATAGGGTTGAATGATAGCAGTGATGGATTAGCCCAAAAGTAGGATTGCTAGTTAAGTTAATATCCATCAATTGAGTTGTGCTTAATGCCTGCATTATAGAGTAGCTAACTAGGATCTTTAAACTAGGACATAGACGATTACGAGAGTGGGTTCTGTGCCAGAATATACTCTGAACTAGGTTGTTAGGCGCATGTGAGAGCTGGTCTAATTAGCTAAGTGAACATATCAAATCTCGTTCAATCTTCCTTCTGATTTCACCTTCGATCGATATAAGGCCTTAGTCGTCGATCGATGGTCTTTCCTTTTGCTAGCATACGAGATTTGGAGTTAAAAGGGTCAGAATAGTTAATATTTGAGTTCTAGAATATTTACATATCGATGCATCTTATCCCCTATAATTCATAAAGCTTGAAATCCTAGATCTAACATATTTACATTTACATCTAATTATATAATTAGCATACTTCCATATTTTCATTACTAGCATATTTCCATATTGCATCTACACCTTCTGATAAGGAATATTTCCTTAAACCAGTTACGTGTTACCAATATATATAATCACCTAGCTTAGTTTTTAGAAATTAGAAATCTATTGTGTACCATTGTTCTCTGAGGATTCGATCCCTAAGTACTACACCTGATCTCTCTTGGCAAGAGTATTGTTTTGTGTGTTAGGATTAAGGGTTAATTTGATTGTTAATTGCTTAAGATATTAATACCCTGCTAGAACAATAAATACACCCATGTCAAATGTATTAAAACCATGCTAGAACTCAAATCACTTAATTAAACTAGTCTACTTCCGCAGTACTAAGCACTATGTATTAGAATATTAAAGACTAACTTCTGTTGAATTTCAGATTCTAAACATACAATAAGAACAAGTTTGATAAGTTCATAAAACTTCCTAACAACAACTTTCATTGGTTAAGAATATTTTGCCCATCTAGGTTAATTCAAGCCTTTAATCGAACACTTTCGGTGGATTAAACAACCTATGAATCAGGAACAAGGTGACCAATCCAGTTCAGTCACTAAAAATCACAATCATGAATCCATGAAATTCCCTTGAACCCTAAACTAACTAATAGATTACTCAGACATGGATACTGAAGCACATAAAATCACTGAGTAAAACATAATATCAATTGAAATCAACAAGGGGGTTCAGAAATCTTATCTAGAAACAGAGTATAGTATCGTCTCTCCCGATGGGACAAATCTCCATAGAAGTCTCTAATCAAAAGTAAAATGCAGTATGGTCTGAAAAACTGCTAAGAAAACTCAAAATATAGGTCTAAACACGTCTGGCACGAATCCCTTGGGTAAGCCGCTCAATAATTAAATAAAACAAAAAAAATATGGTTTTTGCACGCCCAGACCGGCTCGACGATCGACCGGTCAAATTGTGGCAACCAGTCGATCTTGGAAAGGATAGGTCAATCATCCTGTATGATCAGTCAATTTATTTTTGGCTGACCGATTTCACTTGACATGCTCGTTCTTCTTTTTGGCCGCAAATTTCCAACTGCAAGTGATCAACTAATCCAAAAATGAGATCGACCGGTCTTGACTTGAAAATGATTTTTTTGCTCTATTATGCTCCAATCCTTACTTCTTGATCCCAGAAATTCATTCTAACGCATTCCAAACTGAAAATACTCTAAAACACCAACGAGAATCGAAAAACAATTGAAAACATGGATTAAGATGCGTTAAAAATGCAATATATCAACTCCCCCATACTAGTCTTTCGCTTGTCCCCAAGCGAACTAACATGATCCAAGAAAGAGGTTTGAAAACATAAGAACTCACATTTTCTTTAGAACACCGCATTAACTTTGTCAGTTGCAAACCACATGAAAAAGCACCAACCTAAGAAGGTACTTTCATGTACTCCACCTTAGCTTAGCAACCTAACCATTTTCAGCTCACAGCTCATAAATGTTGTCCAAATTCACCATCACTAACCTCATTCAATATTAAATGTGCAGTCTCATCGAGGGGGTATCGATCAAGGACACATCGATTCTTACACATTTAGGTTTCTGATCACACACACAGTCTTACTCTAGTTTCTTTCCTCTCTATTTTCTCACTTCCCTCAGTCGGTTTCTCCCTACTTTGCAGGGCATCATTTTATTTTTTTTATCGACTGAGTTTATTGGACAAGCTTCCATGAGACACAAGGACTAATGGTGGTAGCCACTAAGCACCTAGTTCACTTCTTTTTGACCATTATCCTTTTTCTTTTTCTTTCTTTTTTTTGAAGGGAAGAGAGAGGG
Organism: Moricandia moricandioides; assembly: GCA_905132885.1. Lineage (NCBI taxonomy): Eukaryota > Viridiplantae > Streptophyta > Magnoliopsida > Brassicales > Brassicaceae > Moricandia > Moricandia moricandioides. The sequence goes on from CAJHQQ010000793.1 coordinate 130,120, forward strand.
AAGCTATACTCACATAGACTAGTCTTTTCATACCTGAACGAGAAATACGATCCAGTTTATACCAATCCCAAGATAAGAAAATTATGTATATTAAGTGGGAGGTCAGCTTTTGATACTTGGAACACTCAAACAAGTTTGGATGTTAATAGCAGATTAATCCATTTTGGATGGTAATAGCAGATTAATCCAGTTTAGCGTTTTCCATGTTGTACAGTCTGTAGCCAATTGTCGAAAGAATGGTCACTAAAATGATGGTTAGAAAGATAGTTTGAACAAAAGTTCCTAGTCCCCGACTAAATTTTGACTCAATAAAACATCAGACCTAAGACTCTAAAAGAAAAAGAAAAGAAAATGAACAAACAAGTTAGTAACGATAATTCCCTCCCCTAGACTTATTTCATAACGTATCGGTGTGAAAAATAAACCAAGAAGAAGGTATATAAAAGAAAATGATTTTTTTTTTAAACTTGAAACAAAAGAAAACAAAAACCGAAAATGAAATTAAAGAGAAATCTATACACTTACCAGTGGGTTTCCTCCCACCAACTGCTTGTTTTAAGTCATTAGCTCGACTTTAGGATGAAGATCAACCGGGTTGAGTAGAAACATTTTTTACTGAAAGTCATCAACAAATCCAAAAATGAGATTGACCGGTATAAACTTGAAAATGCCTTTTTTGCTCTATTATGCTCCAATCCTTACTTCTTGATCCCAAAACTTCATTCTAACGCATTCCAAACTGAAAATACTCGAAAACAAGCGCTTGTTTTAAGTCATTAGCTCGACTTTAGGATGGAGATCATTTGGGTTGAGTTAAATCCTTCACAACATTTTTTTCTTTCTCCTTGAACTCAGATGTAAGAAACAATTTAACCATAGAGAAAGGTTTTAAGGTTCCTTTACATTTTACCTTTTATTCAACTGAGTCTCCATCAAATTCCAAAGGAACCAAAGTCATTGGACCAACTTTGATCCCTCCGCTCTTCACATTGGCTTTAGCACCATGCTGCTTACAGATTTTTATGTCAAACTAGATCCAGAATCACACAAAGACTCATGAACTCAAAACCAGCTATAGAGCATGGGAAGACAAATTTCCCAGGACCTTCAACTTTAGGTAATACTCTCAGTGGTGCTGGTACAGTTAAAGCCTTGGTAAAGAGGGATTTAATCTCCTCTTGAATCTCTCTACAGTTCTTAAAGAACATATGCAAGGGACGAATTTCTCTCGCAATTTCAAATGATGTCTCCTTAGGAAGTCTTCTCACCATCTTGTTAAAGCCTGCTAGTTTCTCTGCACTAATGGGATCCATCAAGTGTCTAGGTGGCATTGGGTATGGAACCTTAGGAATATATGGCAGTGGTTTTACATCGACTTGTTCAACCTTTTTACCTTTCTCTTCACTTTTCTTATCACCTAAGACCATATTGCACTGCTCTCTAGGATTTTCTTTGTTTCTTCCTAGAGGAATTTATTGCAGCCTCTTTATCGATTCGGTGTTTTGAGCCACTTGTATATCCAGTTTATCGACATGAGCTGAAAGAGACTCCAATCTGTTGTTCAAGTCCTGATACATGGTGTCTACTTTCTGATTAATTCTGTCAAACTTCATGCTTCCATAACTAGCTGCTTTTTGCTGATAATTTATCATCCGTTGCATCATCCTTTCAAGCTCAGATTCTTGAGCTCTTGAACCCGAGTTTCCAGGAGGCTGATAGTATGCTGAGTTCTTTGCTTGAAAACAATTAGCTTGGTGATTTAAAGACCCTGCAAATCCCTGAAATAGAGTCCCTTCCCCAGCATCCTTACATGAGTTGACAGCTCTTTGCATCAGCATGTCTATCTTTGCATTCAACTCCTCAAGCTTCTAAACCCTCCACGCTACTGACTTTTCTTGTTCTGTCATATTCCTGGCAGTTATTACTAGAGCTGGAAGCAAGATTTTGGATCAGTGTGTATGCTTGCTCATGTTTCTTTTTCATAAAATCTCCATAGCTTGCTGCATTGAGAGAATTTTTGACATTCCAGTTCATTCCATCATAAAAGATGTTGAAGATATGCTCATTTGAGTAGCCATGATGAGGGAAATCGCTGAGATACTCCTTGAACTTTTCCCATGCATCATTCATAGGTTCAGAAGCATGTTGCTGGAAACTTGTGATCTTAATCCTAAGAGTAGTTGTCTTGGATTTTGTGTAGAAGCTGTCCAAGAAGATCGCTCTGCACTGATCCCATGTGCCGATAGATCCAACAGGAAGAGATTTCAACCATCTCAATGCTTTATCGCTCAGAGAGAAAGCGAAAAGCTTGCAGCGGAGGTAGTCATAAGGAACTCCACTAGACCTCATAGTACTGCAGATTTTCTCAAGTTTCTCAATGTGTTCCATTGGACTTTCTGAGGGTAATCCATGGAATAAGTGTTGCTTGACCAAAGCGATGATTTGTGGTTTTATCTCAAAATTTTGTCCCTGAACTGGAGAAAGCTGAATCGCAGACCTATTCTGGTAGAAGGTATGTGGAGTATCGTAAGCTCCGATAGGACGAGGTGGTGGTAGTTGTCGCGTAGCAGCAGCGTTGGCGACATTATGGTCTTCTTCGTTCTCAGCCATATCTTTTCGTGTACCTGAAACACACAAGAAAAAAGAAAGGAGAGATTGTTAGTACTGAAATTAACGTTGTAGACTAAACTCTAGTCCTAGACTCGTAGGTAACAAAATTGGTCCCCGGAAAAGGCGCCAAAAACTTGATACAGTCAAGTTTTACCCTTAAAAGTATACTGCAAGTGCACAGTAAAATGCAATAGTATTTCAGGGCTCGAATCCACAAGAATAAAGGTTACACAACGACTCTTCGAGAGTAGAGTTAAGCTAAGATAAAATGGGGGTTTGTTTGTAGTTTCCAGTTGCAAGAGTATAGAAGTAGAAAGCAAAGAACGATGTAAACTTATGAAAACATATTTCATTTATATGATTCTCGTCCTCTTCTGCATCCTGTTCCACCAACGAGATTTCATGTACAAAATCAGTTTTGTCCTGACCTCAATGATCTTGTCATTATTTCTATCACCTGATTGCATTATGTGAGTATCCATATTCCTAATACTGTTGCTAGGCACAAAGTTCTGAATTACTCTCTTAGCTTCCTCTGGATTCCTAGTCCCAAAGTTCCCTTCGCTTGCCTGATCCAACATTATATGATGCTGCGTATCAATACCTTTGCAGAAGAATCCCATCAGTTGAACCTCCGTGAAACCATAATGTGGACAGTCTTTTTGGTACCCCCTAAATCTGTCCCAAGAGCTACAAAACCCTTCAGTAGGTCCCTGAAAGAAAGTCAAAATCTTATCCCTTAGCTCTTTGGTCTTTGCATCATCAAAAAAATAGTTAGAAATGCAGTGTTTACATCATCCCACGTAGTGAGATATCCTGGTGGTAGAAGTTTCAGCCAAAAAAAGTGCATTCCCAGATAGAGAATACTTGAATAACTTGCATAAAAGATAGTCTTTAGTTTCTTCATGCTCCAGTATGATAGACACAAAACCCTCTAGTGTTTCAATTTGTTCCATGGGATCTTCATGGGGAAGGCCATGAAAGGGGTGCTTGTGCACATGATAAAAGTATGCAGGTCTTATGTGGCCGTCGATCCCCTGAATTTCTCGAGGTTGAATCGCAAACTTGTGCACATAGAGTTGAGTAGGCCTGATCAATTCTGCTATTGATCGATTCTGAGGGACTACAGCTCCCTGTGCATCTAATTTCTGACCTGCTGCATAACACTTATGACACTCATGGTCACGCAGGTCTCCATTCCAATCCCTAGTCAGAATAAGTGCCATAACCATCTCTACTCGCCGGTTACTGTTGATCGATGGTAGAGTAGAAGTGTCGATCGATGTTCGTCCAAGATTGGTGTCAATCAACGGCGAAGCATTGTTGTCGATCGATGCTAGACGTTTTTCTCGGATTGTGCGTTCAATAGCTGCTAGGTCTGAGAAAAGTAAGTCTTTTACTACTGGTACTGCTCTGCATTCACCTGAAAGACAAGAAATGTTTTATGTAAGTAAATAAAACATAAAATAAAAACCTAGACTAAACCTATTAATCAAGTGTAATGGCGATCCTCGCTCCCCGGCAACGGCGCAAATTTGATGTAGCTTTTATTATGCACTCTCAAATTAACCCTATAAGCTACGTTTACTCTCTTAAATAAGAGGTTCAATTTTATTACTTAGGGTTTCAATCAACAGGGAGTGTGGGCACACAATATACGATAGATGTTTAGATTAAGCTAGGTAGACAGTTTATTAAAGAAGTAATAGTAGACAAGTAAGCAAGTGATTGGTTTGATAACAAAAAGATGAAATAGCTAGGTCTAAGGATTTATCAATCAATAGATTCAAAACACAAATCAAGGATTTTAAGGGTTTTATAGATCAAATTCTAGAATTCGAATTCAATAAGCAAGTAATCTAGCTCTTGCATGCAATATAAACCAGATGCCTAAGTTCTATGTTCCAGTTCTCGCATGCAAACAAGATCGAGCGTCGATCGATATCAATGCTTGGGTATCGATCGATGCTACCTCATACAAACATTAACACACAAATCGATGATGTTCAACTAGATCGTAGATCAATTATCGTATGTGCCTAGATATCTAATCCACACAGGGTTTGGGTTTCGTTAATTAATTGCACTCTCGTGCCTCTCAATTGTCATATGATTATAGGTTCAAGCAATCAGTCACAGTCTCGTTTTATTCCACTACTCTAGATCCTAGTATTACAAGCCACCCTGGTGTAGATATCTATAGATAACCTAGAAATCCTATGACTATCAGTTTGATATTAAGAACATGAAATCCCTAAACCTAACAAGATGATTACTCAGACATGAAAGCAATAACAAAAATCATAGTCTGAATAAGTAATAGATATATAAATCAATATGAAACCAAAAGAATTACAATCAATCTTTTGAAGGAGAATTGATCTTCTCTCTAAAATTAAGACAGTAAATAAAATAAAGCTTAGTTGTCAACAATGGCTTAGAAAACTACATAAATTAGGTCTAAACTCGTGCAGGGGTATTCTAGTAACTTTCCATGACATATGGGGTTAATTCGGCCATAAAAAATTCGGGCCTGTCATCTGGGATAACCGTCGATTGATAGTAAGGCTGTGCCATAGATCGACACCCATTAATCCCCTCGACAGCTTCCTCTCACGAGGCAAATAGACCACTGTTCAGTAAAACAGACATAACTTTGGCTTTAGTATACTGGTTGGCCTCAAACTGGTGGCATTGGAAAGCTAATTCAAAGATATATATTTTTTTTTTAAAATATGAGCTCAATCGAAGCATAGGAATTTCTACATGCGCAGTTCTGCATCTTTAAAAGCTCCAAAATCACCAAAATTCTCCAAACAAATATAATAGACTCTAAATAGGGCTGATATCATGGCAAAATAGTGGTAAATATCAGGCCCTATCACATTACTACCAGGAAAAGGGGTTCTAGCTCGGAAGACCCTGATTTTAACAGGTTCGGTTAATCTTGGACTGGGGATTGGGCATCGATTGATCATGGGTCAACAGTGTCGATCCATGCTATATCTATACTCCATTTCCATTTTTATTTCCATTTCATTCTCCTTCATGTTAGTGGGGGATTCCTCTAGGTCGTCCCGGGAAGCATTTTGGGACCATGCTCTTCAATGTCAAGATGAATGGGGCTGGATTTTTCTTTCCCATCTTGCGAAATTCTAGAGAATTCATCAACGGTGATTCTCACTTTTGCGCTGGGAATTAGTTGTTTTCCTCTTCGTAAAGTTACAACATTGACAGGTATGAATCCTTCTTCTCTCCTGATAGACATGGCGTTATTCGCAACTTGGTTGTCAATCCTCTAAATTTGCTCACTCATATTTTCGAATTTCTCTGTCATCTTCGAGTATATTAAATCTAATTTATCGTCGAGGTCGGCGGTCATTCGTGTCAACAAGCGAGAGCTGAGAGATTGGACTTAGTCAGTAGATTAGACCAGCAGCGAGAGCTGGTCATCTTTTACATCAGATATCGATTTCTATGATTAATTACCATTGCTTCTATCCTCTATTACCCACTTGCCTGAAACCCTAGATCTAGCTATTTATTATTATTGTTTTCTTACTAATCAATCAATTATATGCTATAGTTTATTTACTGCTTATTAATCTATTTGGCTAGCTTAATCACGTCTGTATTGAGTTTACTGTGTGCCCATTCTCCCAGTTGATTTGATCCCTAAATACTTTAATTTCACCTCTCTTGGCAATAGTAATTCGTAGGGTTAATTAAATGGAGTTTGCATTGAAATACATAAAAACCCTCCTGTCAACTTCCAGTGAGTACCTGAACCTGTAAAAACTCTAAAATAATATCAATTGCTTATAAAAGACTCTAAAACCATATATATATATATATATATATATATATCATGGGTGAAATCAGGTAAAAACCATTGCATATCACTAACCATCTAAGGAGAGAGACAGCTGATAAAGATATGGATAGGTTCACGAAAAGGGAACTAAAGATCCCTGGAGATGAGCCATTCGATGAGACTTATTACACCTATAGTCTCTGGATGTTTTTTAGAGAGAGAAGAGAGACAGAAGAGGACAGTGAGTGTTCCATCAGCTTAGAGGCAAGTTGAAGCATAGGATTACACTGAAGAAGAACAATGACATAGGAAGTTTGCAGTTCTATGGGTTGCTGGAGATCACAGATATCCAGATGCACTATACGATACTTGTTCTTCAGTAAGAATCATACCTATGGTGATGGATGAATTGCTGAGTCTGAATACGGAGCCTTCTAGTGACTCATCACTTTTTGGACTGGTGTAAGGTGGATTTATGAGGAATTGTCAGAAACCTTCATGTACAAATCAGCAATGCCTTAATTTTCAAGTTATGGATATTCAGATAAACTGAAATTCTTCCGTACTACTTGGGATAGCTTTGATGGGTATTGTAGGAGTGATGAAAAGGCACACGTCCAATATTGAGTTTGGTGATGACCCATGATTCATTGCAGCGTGTTGTTATGATTCTGGCCGTGAGAATGAAGATGACGATGAAGTGTCGATCGACACCCAAGCAGAATCAATCAACACCCCTGCGGATAGAGAATAAACAGAAGCTTTCGTAGTTGAATCCCCCATTCCTCGTAGAATAAAGATACATGTAATATCACCAGATGAGTATGGTGTTTACAGAGACGAAGAGACCAATACACAAACTATGAATGAAAGAATCATCAATATGTTAAAGGACAATATATACTTGAGATGGTAGATAGTGTGGGAGGTCATTATCCAATTTAACCACATTATGAATAATATTTTCAGATGCCTGGAGTATATCTTGAACCTCGTTATCAGCCAGAACCTGGGGCATATTGGAGGAATTATGTTGAGGATATGGTAGCTGAAGTTGGTACAGCTAAAGAGAGGATCTTTGATGATTTCTGCAGAAGGCCTGATGCAAATTATTACCATCTCTGCAACAGTATTGGATGGTTGAGAAAATGTATGGAAGAACTGGAGCTGAAGGTGGATTACACTGATAATATTACCCAAAGTGATGTAGCTAAAATTATCCTAGAGTAAACTCTCTCAAATAAGAGATCAATTGCAGTATTTAGGGATCGAATCCACATGGAGCTTGGGCACACAATAGACTATAAAAATCAATATTATGCTAGGAAATTAAACAATAAAGTACTAAAGAAAGTACTAAATAAATTTGTAAACAAGTTGACTACTGGTTGTAAGATATATGGGAAAATAGGTAGACGTAGGGTTTCAGATAAACAGAATTATGAGTTATAGATGCCAAGGATGTACAAATGAACCGCCCGAAACTCAAATGCAATAGTAAGATATCCAGATCTCGCTGCGAGTATAATCAGATGTTTATATAATGTATTCCAGTTCTCGTATGGGAATACGGAATGGTTGTTGATCGATCCTACATAGTGTCGATTAATACTTCTTTAAACAAGCATTAATGCCTTAATCGATATGTTCACTAGATTAATTAAACCAACTCTAGAATGCGCCTAACAACTTAGATCAACAGAACTATTATCAGGAGTAGAGCCCACTCTCGCGTTTGTCAATTATCCTAAGTTAAAGTTTGTAGTTAGTTACTCTAAAACACAAGCAGTTTGATCATTTATGTGAAGGATCCTATTAAATCACCCTAACAGTTTTTTGTTTCAATAATTCATCAAAACCCTAATAAACCCTAAATCGTACAAGGTAACTACTCATAAATAATTAAGTAAGACATAAAGATAAACTGAATGAATTGCATAAATAGATAGATTCAGAAAAATGAGAGTTCCAATACAAATTTATGAAGGAGTCCTTGATCTTCTCTCTAAAACTACTACAAAGCTTGTAAGACTAACTATGATTTGTGCTATTTTGTAAGGTAGTGTTTTGCCATTGACAAAGGCAAACACTATAAATATTAGATAAAGTCGGACAGGGGCAATCTTGTAATATGTTGAAATATTGGGCTTGAGTCGGTCTTGAATCAAATCGGGCAGGTCTACTCGCACGATTGTCGAGAGACACCAAGAAAGAGGTTTCGATTGACACTTCTTCTGAATCTCAGCTTTGACTTCTGATTTCTTGAACAACTATGAGTTTTGTCATCCATATTCTTTAAAATCTCCATAATCTCCAGATTTCTCTAAAACATACTTGGACCTAAAAAGACTAAAAGAAACTAGAAACATAACACAAAGACTCTAAATAGGACTTATACTATGGATAAAAACTGGTAAATTCCATAGTATATCAACTCCCACGGAGTTATCCTTTTTCTTTCCCTCAAGGAAAACATAGTATAGTCCTATGAAGGAGGAGTTATCCTTTTGCTTGCCCTCAAGGAAAACATAGAATAGTCCTGTGAAAGAGGTTTAAAAACGCAGGGACTCACATTAATTTAAAATGACTACCATCACCTCTGAAATATAGCAAGACACATCGAATCAATGCCAGCTTCATAGGTACCTTTTGTACTCTACCTTGGCTGAGCAACCATACTATCCAGCCAACAACTTAGCTAATACCGCCTGACATACCCCTTTACTAACCTCATTCCTTACATAAGAAGGTGCTGGCTTTACTTTGGGAGTATCAATCAAAGGAAAATGGAGTCTTACTCAAGCAAGTATCTGAAGACACATGCAGTCTTCTATAATCCTTTCTTCCCTCTTTCTCTCTTCTTTTCTCTTTTCTTTTCTTCTTTTTTGATTTATTTTTTATTTTATTTTGCAAAGCATAGGCGAATAATGGCGTCATATGAAATTTCCTACCCTTCTCTTCCAGCTTCGTGTGATCATCACATTGACTTACAATAGTGAGGTCATATGAAATTTTCCTACCCCTCTGCATCTCAAGAAATCAATTCAGTCTTTTCTTTTTCTAGATGCGGAAGAGACAGAGAGAAGGGAACCATAAACACATAGACTTTTACCTACGAGACTTGTAGGAGAAATCCGATCCAGTGTATACCAAGTCCCAAGACAAGCAAATTAAGTTGATTATGTTGGAGGTTAACTTTGTTATCTTTAGAAATTCTAAGAAAATGTTGATGTTACTGGCAAGTGATCCACTTTGGTACTTTCATCAAGTAAATCTAAGAATGGTGTTAGAGAGTGATTATATAATAATTAAAATTGAAAAAAAATCATCATCCCCTTCTTGACTCTAAAAAACTCAATAAAATCATAAACTCAAAAAACACAAGGTTAGTAACTACCTCCCCAAAACTTTAACAACAATGTCCCTAGTGTTATATAGTCCGCGATTGGTGGGAAAAATAAATAGGAATGTAAAAATTCGAAAAAGCAAAAAAGAGTATACCTTTTGAATGAGTGTCGATCAACACACTGAAGTGGAGATCGATGCTCGGGTTGCAATGGTATCGACTGACACTGCCCAGTTTCTCGTTTGCTGGTCGTACGGTCTTTGTCTTCCTCTGGTGTTTTATTTTCTTACCTGAAATAAGTAATAAATGAAAATCAAACAAAATTTAAAACTTACTAATAGGTTGCCTCCCATGATGTTCTTGTTTATAGTCTTTAGCTTGACGTTTTGTAGTTGTTGGCAAGTATGGAGGTAACTAAATACTTTTTGGTAAAAAAGTACCAACATCTTCTCCCCTCATCTTGAACCAGGTTCCTAAAAAGCTTTTGATTCTTCTTCTCCTTTGGTTCTATGCGCTTGCTGTCTCTGGATAGTATTTTGTGTGTATTCCACCTTCAGCTGAAGTTACTCCATACATTTCAACCATCTAATCCTGTTGTTGAGAGGGTAGTAAGTTCCATCCATCCTTCACAAGAAATCATCAAACATCCTCTCTTGGTCTTTAACAACTTCAGTTATCATGACTTTAACATGATCTCTCCTGATAAACCATGGTGGGTACCAATAGAAAGATTCAGGACAATCCATCTTCACACGTCCTTCATAATGTGGCAAGGTCAGAAAATGTCTTCATGTACTTTCAGCAGTCTAAAGAATCTCTGCTATATCAGCCTTTGAGACATTTATAATCCTCCTACCATCCTGATCTCTGTTGACTCCATACTCATCTGGTTCTAGTACCAAGTGTTGAGCTACATATCTGAAGGGGTAACTGATTCACGTTCGGAGGTATCCAACAGCTATGGAATCTCATGATTGTCGACTGATGCTG
>CAJHQQ010000794.1:0-140846 GCA_905132885.1 Moricandia moricandioides
ATAGGCCGAGTAAAAAGACCTCTGGCTCGTTTTGTCCAAAACTCTCCCGTTCGGCGAAGTTGGCAAATGGTCAAAAACCTCGCCTCTGGTTCAAGAACTGAGAGAGTTTAGTACAAATATGCCCAATTCTCAAACCAAATTTTCGGCGATATTTTAGGAGCAGAAATAATTACAAAATAATGAGCAGTACTTTTTACAAGTAACAAAACTCGCCTTTAGAATAAATACATGAACAGAAAATAAGTCTTTAAAGTCACAATAGACAGGGGAAACCCGGGCAAAAGAAACTTTGTATCTTTGTTTTTATCTGCTTCACCCGATCTTTGCATTCAACTTCTGAGAATTTGATCCAGTAACAACCTCAGCATGGCAACCATACACGATGAAGACGAAAAAACAACAAACGCAAAGCCTTTGAAGAGAGATCTGGTACAATATAAAAAAAGAAATAAACATTACAAAGACGAAAGTGACCAAAAGCAAAGAAAATGCGTTAGATAGAAGGATTAATCACTCAAAAACTAACCTAGAAAGGAATGATGTTGCATGGCATAAAATGACACTATAGATCACATAACTTTCGCCTTTGTTGGTGTTTAATGTTGGATGTTTCTAAATTCGCTGAATGGGATAGCTGAATTCGCCAATACCGGCTTGTGTCCTGTGTACTGCTCCCAACTCGGGCGGCCCTGCTATTACAGCGAAGTTGGTACTACTAGATCTTTGGAATGGGTATGCTGGTGCGGTCGTATTTGTAAAGGTGTCCCTTCAATTTTTTTCTACTAAAATGTCTGTATCATAAATGCCTAACTCGTTTCACTTTCAAATATTTATAAAATAATATGGAACGATCAACACTTCGCTATTTTTTTAAAAAAAGATCTTTACCTTGGAGCACCGATTTCTGCGTTCCATAAAACGATGTCTGTGGAATTGATTTTACGAAAGCTTTTCAGAAAGTGTTGTTGAGCATTAATTTTATGTAAGTTATTCCGTGAAATGTCATGAGTTTAGTTTTACGAAAGCTGTTTCGTAATATGTTGTTGAGTTTGAATTTTATGAAAGTCGTTATGTAAGCATGTTTTCGTGTTTAGCTGTACGAGAGCCGTTTTTCTGGAAAACTTACGTTTAGCCTCTGAATCTTTGGTTGCGGTGAGCTTAATTATCAGGAGTTGTCTTAATCGGAGATTTTTTTGTTTCCCGCAGGATTGATCCGAGGGGAATTTCGAGTAGTTTTTCCGAAGTAAGTTTAAGTGACATTCATCGAGAATTAAATGGAAATATGTTGCGTAGAATCGAAGCTTGACTCTTTACGAAATCTTAGGTTTCAGAGAACGTTTTAGCAGTGAGGATACGATCTCGTCGTTTGCTCAGTTAGTTTTTGTCAGCCCGTTTTAGGTTCGAGTGATTCAATAGAGATCAACTTCGTTTCTTCCAAAAATTGTTCAGGAAAGAAGTACGGCAGTGGGGGTTGTGCACCCGATTGTCTGTGCTTCCTATCTCTGTGAGAAATCTAGGTTTCTCCGCAATTTCTGGGAGAGCAAGTTTTATTTTTCCGAAAGGTTTTTCGAAAGAGTTCTTTTGGTCAAACCCTTATGCGCTGAGAGTTTCCCAACTCGGTAATGAGATGAAATTTACGGGTTTGATAGATTTTATCGTTACCCTTTATGTTTAGTGAGGAGAAATCGCGAGCTTGTTCGGTGCCCCGCCTGTGTGCGAAGATTCGCGACTAGGTTTTTGATTTTCTCAAGCACTGCGGCGTTTGTGTAAGCATTGGCAACGGGAGCAGCCAATGCGTGGAGTTGTTTTACCAGAGTTGTTGCGAGCTGCTGTATTGTCTTTCGTATTTCCGAAGATTGTTTCGATCAAGCGTTTTGTGGCCATGAGTTTGAGTAATCCGAGATCCCCCTCCTTCTAGCACCAAACTGTGGGAACCGAAATTCGAACTGTCGATTTTCCGTTGAATTAGGAACACAGGGTAAACCCTAATTTCCTAGAGGTCCCATATATCTGCTAAACCACATGCCAATCAATCAGAATACGAAGTAAATATTGAAACAAAGTAAGAATCGAAAAGAGAGTAAATAGATGTCTTATTCCGAATTGCGTATGAGCGTTTACAACAGGATAGGAGCATAGGCTATGAGAGCTGTCGGCGAGATCCCTAGTTCTAATAACCTAAGACTGCAAAACCCTAGATGAGTCGCAGCTTGAATAACAAAAGGGAAAGTTGCCTAAATGCTCTAAGTTCTAAGCTATGTTTCTCTGGTGGAGATTTTCGTGTGTCCTCTGCATCATAACCCTTGAAGTCCTTATATACTCCTCTAGAGGCGGTTTGGTCTTTCCCCTTCTGCCCTTGGTCGACTTTATCGCTTCGCGGAAATATTCTTTTCTTCCTCGATCTTCATTATTATCTTCAGAAACTTAACATTTATCCCTCGATTTTAACATTTAACCCTTTCTACAAAATAAAAGATAAACGGTCACAAAGTTTGGGCTTGATTTCGGATAAAATCACGAGTGGGCCTTTAGCCGAGCTTTACACCTCGTCGGGCCATTTCTTGTGTTAGGCGTTTCTACGATTTTATCGAAAGAGCATTGCTAAGACGACGTCATCCGAGAGTTAGGATCTTTCGAATGGGGCGTGTGACTCTAGGTGTTTAGTTAACCGTTATTGTCTCATACTATCGACCCGATCATGTTCTTTCGGTCAAGTTCCAATGTCAATCCTGATCGAGACGGAACTAAGATAAGTTCAATCAAGTATCAAAAGAGAGAGTTTAACGAGGACAAGGTGAAACTGGATTGATTTGATCCGACTTGCCAAACAAACGAGTCGAATTGCTCGTGCCATCTAACTCGCCCGTTCAGCGAGTTGGCATTGTCCAACTCGCCGTACGGGAGAGTTGGTCGTGTCGTGTCTACCAACTCGCCCGTACGGCGAGTTGACCTTATCCAACTATCCGTACGGGCGAGTTGGTTGGTTCGTGCCATCCAACTCGCCGTACAGCGAGTTGGTCGTGTCGTGCCATCCAACTCTCCCGTATGGCGAGTTGGACAGTACAAATCGTGCCATCCAACTCACCCGTATGGCGAGTTTGTTGGTACGTGCCATCCAACTCGCCCATAGGCGAGTTGGACAGTCCGACTCACCGTACGGGCGAGTTGGTTGGTCCATTCTGTCCAACTCGCCGTACGGGAGAGTTGGTCGACCCGTGTGGCTTGATTTGCCCATTCGACAAGCTGGACGTCTTGCTCGGCCATTTTCTCTATTCTGGGAGTTGGATGATCGAGTCCTTTAGTCGTTTCGTCATATTGCCGTTTAAGGATACGTTTACCCGAGGTATTTGGACAAACTCTTCCTGATGGCTCATTTGTGCAGACCGCTCCTTTGTGGTCAGTCCAAATTTGACCTTGATTTTTGCCATCCCGTTTTTCCGTGTTATTTTCAGTAAGAACGCATTTTCCCGGTAGGTTTCTGACGTGATTCTGTCGTAATCGATTTTGACCCCAACACTGTACCGGATCCTCTGATGAAGAAGGTCAGGGTAGACTCATGTGCGTCCTTCGCCCTGGAGCTCTTGTAGAGCACCTACGCTGTAGAGATGCACTGCCTCACAAGGTCTGGATAGAGAGGATATGGCTTAGTAGCCATGGTGCCTAAACCGAGCTCGTGAACCATCTGTTTGAAGTCGGTGTAGAGCTCCAATTTCTTCAGGGTTTGCTTGTCAACGATCTTGGTTGGGTCGATGGTCATGCCTCGCCAGGCGTTGTAATAGAGACTGTCAAAGTCGTCCCACTCCTCACTCAGCCTTCGGTGTGTGCATTCTCTTGATGCCACAACTCTTCGAGGATGTGCATAGTCCTCGAATGTCACAAGGAGAGCCTCCTCTTCGTTAGGCCAAAGGTCTTGGCATGGAAGACCCCGTGGTAGATTTTTGGGACCACCAACCTTGTAGCTTGCTTTAGTCCATCGCTCGTCCATCTGCATATAACAAAACAAAACACAAGTTAGAATCGATGTTGAAATTAAAGGAGCAGCCGTCGATTGATGGTACCACATGGTCATCGATCAACATAACCTAATTGCCATCGATCGACGTCCACACATGGGTATCGATCGACGCTGTGTCGCGGATCAGTGTTCACAAAATCCAAAATAATCAACTCAAATTGTGCAAATCATGTATAGAACGATGGATAGTCCCTAATATAGTACTCCAACACCCTAAATCGTTCTACATTTTGACTAAAGCCACAAAAATTCGATTTTTCTTCAAACCCTAAAAAGTTCCTAAACTAAGAGATTTGAGGAACATACCTTGAATATTGAAAGTTAAAGAGAGTTGAACAGGTATAGAGTGTAGAAATCGTGTGGTTTAGGCTCAAAAACGAGCAAAATCGGCCAAAAATTTAGAGAGACAACGGGTGTAAAAGTCTTATGTGTGTTGGTGGTTTGGAGAGAAGGGTTTTACGAATTGGGGTCATGTCGAGTTAACCTACCTGACGCACGACCGTCGATCAATGGCAACATATGTGCATCAACCGATGGTCTGGTCAGTGACTCCTTATTTAGTTGAGATTTTTATAATTGCATAAATAATAAGTAATTATTAAATATTTCTTAATTATTAATGTATTACTGCTAATAATAATGGCCCATTCGGCTTTATGCGCTAGCTCTGCAGGGAGATGGCAAGGATTTCCATAGATTAAGTGGAATGGGGTAGTTCCCAATGGAGTTTTAAATGATGTTCGGTATGCCCAACATGCATCATCTAATTTCAAAGACCAATCTTTATGGGTTGATCCTACCGTCTTTTCTAGGATTTCTTTCATCTGACGTTTGGATAATTCTACTTGTCTGCTGGTCTGAGGGTGATAGGGTGTAGCTACTCGATGGTGGACTCCATGTTTCTTAAGCAGTTTTTTGAACACTTTGTTAATGAAGTGGGTACCTCGATCGCATATTACGATTCTTGGAACTCCAAATCTGGAAAAGATAATACTCTTAAAGAGTTTAACGACTACGGCAGCATCGTTTTTCGGAGTTGCTATCGCTTCCACCCATTTAGATTCATAGTGTACAACGACAAGTATGTATTTTTTTCCGTGTGAAGAAGGAAAAGGGCCCATGAAATCTATGCCCCAGAAATCGAACACTTCAACTTCAAGTATGAAATTTTGTTCCATCTCGTTTCTCTTGCTAATTTTTCCTCTTCTTCGGCAGGGGTTGCCTTTCGGAACGTAGGCTTGAGCATCTCGACACATAGTGGGCCACCAAAAGCCTGCTGTAGGATTTTTGATACTGTCTTAAAACTAGCGAAATGTCTGGCGTAATCGGATCCGTGAAAATGATATAGAATTTCTGGAGTTTCGCTTTCGGCAACACATCGTCTATAAATGCCGTCAGAGCAGTGCTTGTAAAGGTAAGGTTCATCCTAGTGGTATCTCCGGATTTCTCTCAAAATTTTCTTTTTCTGATATCCTTTGAAGAGTTCAGGTTCTACTTCGGCAGCAATATAGTTTACTATATCTGCATACCAAGGTCTATCGGTGGTGTTTAGTTCACACACCCCCAGACTTAAACTTCTACCTCTGGGAGAATCGTTATTTGGAATTAAAAGATTACAACTGACGTTGATATCGATAGGGATGATTATTTCATTGTGTTTCTCGAAGGCCTCTTCGGTCGACGGAGTATGGATAGCATCGATTGATGTTCGACGAATGTTGTCGTTCGATGAGCTTAGCATAGTGTCGATCGATTCTAGTTCATGCGACGAACAAACCTTGCTGACGAAAGTCGATTGTGCTACGTAGACATTTTCTGTGGGTAAGAAATCGTCTATTGGGATGTCGTCATATACTCTTATTCATGACAAGTGATCTGCGACTCCGTTTTCTACTCTTTTTTTGTCTTTTACTTCTATATCAAATTCTTGGAGAAGTAGAATCCATCGTAAAAGCCTCGGCTTAGCGTCTGTTTTGTTCATTAAATATTTTAATGCGGCATGGTCGGTGTGAACAACTACTTTTGACCCGACTTGATAGGAACATAATTTTTCGAAGGGAATACTACAGCTAGTAAATCCTTTTCCGTCGTCGCATAGTTGCGTTGCCCGTCATCGACAGTCCTACTAGCATAGCATATAGCGTGTAACTTTTTGTCCTTTTTCTGCCTAAGCACAGCGTCTACAGTGAAGTCGCTGGCGTCGCACATAATCTCAAAAGCTAAATTCCAATCCGGTGCTTGGACAATAGGGGCGGACATGAGTGCTGATTTGATTTCTTTAAATTCTTCGAGACATTCAGGTGTAAAACCGAATTTCACTTCTTTGTACAAAAGTGTAGTAAGGGGTCTAGCAATTTTGCTAAAATCTTTTATGAATAATCTATAGAATCCAGCATGTCCTAGGAAACTTCTAACGTGTTTGACGTTAGTGGGTAGCGGCAGTCCAGTCATTACGTCAATCTTTGCCCTGTCCACCTCAATTCCGGCTGCTGAGACCTTGTGTCCCAAGACAATTCCGCTGTTAACCATAAAATGGCATTGTTTGCAGTTCAAAACCAGATTTTTCTGTTCGCATCGAGCTAATACCCTACATAGGTTATCAAGACAAGTCTTGAAATTCAGACCATATACCGAGAAATCATCCATGAAAACCTCCATGAAGTCTTTGATCATATCGGTGAATATCGACATCATTCATCTTTGGAAGGTCGCATGGGCGTTACAGAGTCCGAATGGCATCCTGCGATATGCGAACATTCCATAGGGATATGTAAAGGTGGTCTTTTCTTGGTCGTCTGGATGTATGGGGATCTGGAAGTATCCAGAATATCCATCAAGAAAGCAATAGTATCCGTGGCTCGCGAGCCTTTCTAACATCTGATCGATAAAGGGTAAGGGAAAATGATCTTTTCGTGTGGCAGCATTTAGTTTCCTATAGTCGATACACATTCTGTGTCCGGTGACAGTTCTAGTAGGGATCAATTCATCTTTATCATTCTATACTACGGTAATTCCTCCTTTCTTGAGGACAACATGAACTGGACTGACCCAGTTGCTGTCTGAGATCGGGTAAATGACGCCTGCCTCTAAGAGTTTCATGATTTCCTTCGTAACTACTTCCTTCATGTTAGGGTTCAATCTCCTCTGATTCTCGATGGATGATTTTGATTCATCATCAAGGTGTACCCTATGCATACACAAATTAGGAGAAATTCCCGGTATGTCATCTAGCGAATATCCAAGAGCTTTGCGGTGCTTTCGCAGTTTATTAAGCATATTTAAGGCCAGTTGGAAGTGTTTTAAGCTTGATTTTAGGTGCTTTAGCTTTGCTCCAATCGTCGGTTTCAATATCCTGTCGATCGATGGGGACGTCGGGATGTCGATTGACAAGTGTCAACAGATCGATATCTTCGATGTCGATGTCGAAAATTCCTTTTGTGGCGTCCATCAACCTTGTGTACTCTCTAGTGTGATCTTGCAACATAGGGATGTCACCTTCAGGGGATTTTCTTGCTTTCTCTAAAGGTTCGTTCGAGCACATATCTATGAATAATTCTTCTACTAGATCAGAAAGATGATCGATATGGTAAGTTTAACCGTGGATCCTTAGTACTCTCCTTGTGAAGCTATCCATCTTCTTCTCATTAGCTCCTCTCTTTAGATGCTTGGTATCTTCTGTTTTCGTTTTCTCAAAACTCGTCCCACAATAGCCTGGTCAATGATCATAGGCCCTGCTGCATCATCAGATTTCTGGTGAACTACTATCTCTGAAGGTTTAGATGGGTTTATGAGTTCATTCAGCATGGCTACATCAATTCTTGGTAGCCGCACTCAAGTAGTCATAGGCTGTTGTCGCCTACAGGCTGCTGTCGATCGATACCTTCTTCATGACGTTAATAAATATCGTCCGTTTTGATAAAGTACAATAACTGAGGGGGATGGGGTGTCGAGCTGCAAACTCCTCATGCACAATCCAATTGACTATGTAGGTGATGTCGATCTAAGTTGAGCATGTGATGTTTGTCGATTCTCCACTTTTGATCGATGTTCCTCTCGTGGCGTCGGTCGACACTTATAAGAACTGCCGAAACTCATGGAGCTCTCAACTTGGAAGTCTCCCTCTTGAAGCCTCTCTTTCTTCACCACTTGCCAGATAGCCTCATCAGTGATGGTACTTGTGTGGTGTTTTAGGGCTTCCTCTCCTTTTACTTTTGATCAAGGTTTCTTGCCTCTTAATAGCTTCTCATGTCTGAACGATCTGAATTTCCAATTTATTCACATGGGTGATTAGAGCTTGAAACATAGTGTTCAGGTTGGTGTAGACAGTATATATCTTCCCATTGAAATCCACTGTTAGCTTCTGCTGATCCTCAAGAATCTGATCAATCAATCAATCCTTATATCTTGCTTTTTTGAGTCTATGGTGGTGGATTCTAATAAGAAGAATTTCCATAAGCTCTGTTATTTATGCTGTTGTAGGGTTTCTGGTATCTCAAACTCTGGTTGTAGTTACCCCTCTAGCCATTTCCATAGAAGTTCATGTTGCTTCCCTCATTTCCAGACTTTTGGTTCTGAAAACCTCCCACAAAGTTCACATCCTCCTCTCTACCCTTGTCAATGTCTCCATTGAGAGCTGTATCCTCCATCTCTGCGAGACAAACTTGCTTCATGAGAAGCTTGTGAACTCCATCCAGCTTTGCCTTGACTTCAACCATTTGCTCCTTTCCTAAGGAAGCAGCCGATTTTCTCCTCTCGAAGTCATTGTTCCTGGTGACAAGTTCTCAATAGGTCTCACAGCTTCTTCCAGATTCATAGTGTTGAAGTTTCCTTCACTAGCATGTAACACCCTGGACCGTCCTAGGTCGGACTAACCCGAGAATGCCACAATAATAGCTTGCCAAATCAGATCGACCAAGAATCAAGAACAAATCAAGACCGTCGACCAACCCATTCCGGTTTGCTATGTCCTCGAGGCCATGGCTTAAGGCTTTTCAACACGTACCACGGTCGTCGAGTTGTGTCGACCCGGACACGGTCTTATATCATTCAGCACACAACCACATATATAAACATACTTTTATTAATTATAGGTGGAAAGCGTTTTCAATACAATGCATTACAAAATATCAGAGTTTGTGCGCACGTCCTAGTGCCAAAAGAAAGTATACATTCGATAGCTAGTCTTTGCCTATGCTTATGCCACTTCAAATCAACACCGGTCGCCTACCGTTCCGCTCCCCTCTAATCTTCCCATCTTACTGGTTACCTGCATAGTAGAAGAGGGTGTGAGTAATCGAAATTACTCAGTGAGTTCCAAAAATAAAAAAATATCCCCCTTCACCCCATGCTCAAACAAACAACACACAATCACATAATAAATATGCATACAAACAATCAACGCGGAAGAGTAAACGTGCAACTATTAATGAAATGGAATAACATAGACATGAATGCAATGCAATAACCTAGACATGAATGCAATGCAATGACTCTACTTCCCCACTCTCGACCGAGACCTAACAACACACAAAAACAGTCTAGACTCAATCCTAGACTCAACAACACAAAAAAAAACACTCAAAGGACAGATCCGTAAGCTACACATCCCGAGATCCCTTCACACCACGGAGCCCTAACCCTCCACCCTGAACACTCCCGACCACAAACACCAAAGTCACATGGTCGAAAAACATCACTCCGGGAATTGGGTTTCTCCCAATCTAACCCTGGCCGCATCATCATGCAGCGCTCGTCCATGGGCGCAACCCACTTTCACCTGACGAGCCGTGGAGAGTAGGTAACTCCACCACTGGAGAATCGGGATTCTCCCAATCTAACCCCAGAGTCCACGCACATCACCGGAGAATTGGGCTTCTCCCAATCTAACCCCAATATGGCCACAAACTCTAGTCTAGGCGCAACACAATTCAAACCAGCACAAGGGAGCTCCACCTCTAACCTCCATGCAATGCGCACCTAGACTATCATGCATAAACACACACACACATACACTAATCTAACCAAAACACTAAATACAACCAGCATGAGGGAGCTCGACCTCTAACCTCCATGCAATGCTTGGTCTAGACTCAACACAAAATAACTCAAAAGCGAGTGACACGCTAAAACACTACCCGACATAAGAGAGACTCTTACTCAAATCTCTATGCAATCCCAACTACACTACATGCAATGCATAATCACAGATAGAACATGCAACATAGATAAACACTCAAGTATGGGGACTACCAACTCCTATACACACACACACAAACCACAAATGTGGTTCAAGCTCATGAACCTTCACGGATAAATCTCTCCAACATGCACACACACACAGTTAGCAACACACAAACAAGTCTCCGGAACCCACCATAGGTATTGCATACAAAGACTATCCAGAACCTCCCGCTAACTCCCCAAATATGATTAACAAATAAACAAAAAAAAACTCCTTAACTCTCGGTTTCTCTCTCTAAACTCACCTCTCTGTGTCTAAGATGATCAATAACGGTTTTACGATGATGAAAATGAAGGGGAGGGTTCTGGTATTTATAGAAATGGGGGGCTGAGGCTGGCTTGACAAGTGGATTATGTGCATGGAAAGAAATGGACGTGTGTCCCACTCACCAAACTTTCTTGGCAAGTTATCCATGTTCTAGTATGTGCAAAGCTTGGTCACCAATTTTAAACTCCCTTGCAAGCCAAGTTTCATTTTCTAGAAGCTTTGTAACTCGGGCGCCAATTCTTCTCCCGACCAATGAGAAACGCCATGTGTATCGCCACATCACCATTTGCGGCCAATGGGTGGTTGCCACGTCATCTCTGGTCACCACTTTCTTGCCACGTCATTAACTCCTAAATCCTTGATTTCAAAGTATTTGAGCAGAAAAAACATCCCATGATGTTCCCATACCACTTTGTTGCTCAAAAATTGCTAATCGGCTTGACCGCTCTCGATTCCACCGCAAAACACTAGATCACCGACAAACTGTTGATTTCTCCTGGACCAACTTGGTTTTATCATGACCATATGTCCTATTATTACTCCCTTAAGTTATCTTAAACAAAGATACTCCTAGCTCACACATCTTCAAAATATCACCTTTGTCCTCGTCGACCTTAATTTTAGATGCATCGACTAACTATGCAATTTAATCGACCCAAACAAAAACTGCTTCGACCAAACCTCTAGTTTTGATCCTATGAAGCTAATCCAACTCATGGTTTATCCATCTGAACACTTTGATTTCCTCGACCAAATTTACTCTTAACCAGGGTCACTATTTTCTCCCCCTCTCATTAGAATTCGTCCCAGATTCTATTGAGCTGCTGACGTCCCCGCTTCATTTTCAAAGAACACTGGATAGTTCTGGCGAAATCTTTCTCCGTCTTCCCATGTTATCACCATGCGGTTCTGTCTTCCCCAAAATACTTGAATTTGAGGAATTTCCCGATTTTTCAATCTTCTCAAACGTCTCTCTCCAATTCTGATCAGCCCCTCCGGGTAGGTAAGATCTTGTCTCAACTCTGGAATCCTTTCTGGCTCAATCAAGTTCGGGTCGTGAATATGCTTCCTCAGCATAGACACATGGAACACTGGGTGTAGGTTCATGTATTCTGGTACCTGTAGGCTACTTCTCCAACTCTTCCAATGATCTGGTATGGACCAATGAAACGCACTGTGATGTGGGGTTTAATTTCACTTTCAAATTAACCCTATATTCCCACTTTACTCTCTCAAATAAGAGGTTTCAGTGTAGTACTTAGGGATCAAATCCACAGAGACTCTGAGATTGCACAATAGATTTATTATCTTTGAACTAAGGCTAGATTAATTATAACAATAACAATAAAAGCAATTTTTAAGATTGATTTGGTTTGTGAAGATTAATTTGGGGTATTAGACTTAGGGGAAATTCTCAGGTAGGTTTTAATGATGCAGATTAATAGATTGCTAAGGTTTTATTAAGTATCTTTCTGAATTTAAACCTTAGAGTTTAGGAGATCACTATCGCGCATCTCGCTGAGTGTCGATCGATAGCAATACGATGGCGTCAATCGATGCTCATTCTAAACTGTACTAATTTTGTGGTTTAATATATTCTCTAAACTTCTAATTCAACTCTCATTTCTTACTTGTTATTTAAATTGTTTACGATAGATTCCAGGTTATAACCATGCTCTGGCTTGCGCTATAGAACCCTAATTTCTAAGATTGAAGTGATCAAATTCAATTTAGCATTAAGTGCAACTTAAACAAAGAACCAAGAAGATTACCCTAACAATTCTATAAAATCATCAATACATTAGTACCATTAAATAACCCTAAATCTTATAGAGAATTACTCAGACATAGCAATAAAGAACATCATTAAATTATGAATAAATTGCATGGAATAGAATGAGTAAAAAGATAAGGAGTTCAAGATCTTCTCTGTAATGATAATAAGATCTTTCTTTCCAATAGATGTAGCAATGTGTTCCAACTCTAAAAACTCTTGTGTAACTTTTGTGGCTGTTTTGTTTCAGAATGATAAGCTTAGAGTTTAACAAAGATAGAAAACCCTAATAAATAGTCTAAATTTGGCCAGGGACTTGTCTTGCAATTAATGAGACTTCTGGGTAAAACTTATAATTTCCCAATCTTTCTGCCGACTTCAACGTCGATCGACGCACAGTGTGTGTCTTCGATTGATGGTGCATTCATAAATCTTGATTCGACTCTGGGTTTTTGCTGAGCAGTCCTAATTGCTCCAAAATAGTCCAAAAGCTCCAATTGCTTTCAATAAGTACCTAGACCTGTAAATGCTCTAAAACAATGTCAAATGCATATAAAAGACTCTAAATATACTATATATATTATAGGTAAAATAGGTAAAATCCATAGTATATCAGCTCCCCCAAACTTAACCTTTTGCTTGTTCTCAAGCAAACTTAACCATTTGCTTGTTTTCAAGCAAACAAAGCATGTGTGAGAAGGTTTGAAAAACGAAAACTCACATACTATCTAAGTATAACTGTCACCTCACTTTTTTGTAGCCACATCCTATCAATTTAATCACAGAGAAACTATATATACCCTATCCAAGTATAGCAACCAAATTTATTCTACCAACAACTTAGTGAATACTAGTCTGACTCGCCCTCTTCTGATTTCATTTCTTTGCATAAAATAAAAGTGCAGGCTTTACCTTGGGAGTATCAATCAAGGGACACATGGATTCTTACCTCTGCAAGTATCTGAACACACATGCAGCCTTCTCTGATTCCTTTCCTCTCTCTCTTCTCGCTTCTTCTCAGTCAATGTCTCTTTTCTTTTGAGGGTATCATTTTATTTTTTTAATTGACTGAGATATTTGGATAGGCTTCCATTAATCAAGCCCTAATTGTTTTTTTCCACCAGATCCTGTTCACTTCTTTTTGACCTTTTTATCTCTTTCTAGGATCATATGAATCAAGCTTTAATGGTTGTAGCCACCAAATCCTGTTCGACTGTGTTTTTAATCTGAAGGGGAGAGAGAGGGGAATCAGAAGCACACAGACTTTTACATTCCATACTTGTAGAAGGAATCTGACCCAATGTATACAATCCCAAAGCAAGCAAATAATGTCAGGATTAGTGTTGGAAATCAGCTTTCGTTCCTCCCAACTTTCTAAGCAAGTGTGATATAGTGGCAGGATGATCCACTTTGGTATCTCTAGTAATCTTTGCAAATAACCTTCTAAGAATGGTGCTAAAGTGTGGTTAGTCAATAGTAAATTATGATCATAGTCCTCTTCTTTACTCAATAAAACTGACGGTTGGATACTTCTACTTGTCCGCTGGTTTGAGGGTGATAGGGTGTAGCTACTTGATGGTGGACTCCATGTTTCTTACGTAGTTTTTCGAACACTTTGTTAATGAAGTGGGTACCTCCATCGCTTATTACGATTCGCTGGACTCCAAATCTGGGAAATATAATACTCTTAAAGAGTTTAACGACTACGGCAGCATCGCTTTCGGAGTTGCTATCGCTTCCACCCATTTAGATACATAGTCTACATCGACCAATATGTATTTGTTTCCGTGCGAAGAAGGAAATGGGCCCATGAAATCTATGCCCCATCAATCGAACACTTCAACTTCAAGTATGATGTTTTGTTCCATCTCGTTTCTCTTGCTGATTTTTCCTCTTCTTTGGCAGGGGTCGCATTTCGCTACGTAGGCCTGAGAATCTCGAAGCATAGTGGGCCACCAAAAGCCTGCTTGTAGGATTTTTGACACTGTCTTAAAACTAGCGAAATGTTCGGCGTAATCGAAGGCGAATACCACAGCTAGTAACTCCTTTTCCGTCGTTGCATAGTTGCGTTGCGCATCATCGAGGGTCCTACTAGCGTAATATATAGCGTGTAACTTTTTGTCCTTTTTCTGCCTAAGCACAACGCCTACAGCGTAATCGCTGGCGTCGCACATAATCTCAAAAGGTAAATTCCAATCCGGTGCTTGGACAATTGAGGCGGACAAGACTGCTGATTTGATTTCTAGAAAGGCTTCGAGACATTCAGGTGTAAAATCGAATTTCACTTCTTTACACAGAAGTGCAGTAAGGGGTATTGCAATTTTGCTAAACTCTTTTATGAATCGTCTATAGAATCCAGCATGTCCTAGGAAACTTCTAACGTCTTTGATATTAGTGGGTGGCGGCAGTCCAGCCATTACATCAATTTTTGCCCAGTCCACCTCAATTCCGGCTGATGACACCTTGTGTCCCAAGACAATTCCGCTGTTAACCATAAAATGGCATATTTCCCAGTTCAAAACCAGATTTTTCTCTATGCATCGAGCTAATACCTTACTTAGGTTATCGAGAAAAGTCTTGAAATTCGGACCATATACCAAGAAATCGTCCATGAAAACCTCCATGAAGTCTTCGATCATATCGGTGAATATCGACATCATGCATATTGGGAAAGGTCGCAGGGGCGTTACAGAGTATGAATGACATCCTGCGTTATGCGAACGTTCCATAAGGATATGTAAAGGTGGTCTTTTCTTGGTCTTCCGTATGTATGGGGATTTGGAAAATCTGGAATATCCATCAAGAAATCAATAGTATTCCTGGCTTGCAAGCCTTTCTAACATCTGATCGATAAAAGGGTAAGGGAAAATGATCTTTTTTTGTGGCAGCATTTAGTTTCCTATTGTCGATACGCATTCTGTGTCCGGTGACAGTTCTAGTAGGGATCAATTCATCTTTATCATTCTTTACTACAGTAATTCTTCCTTTCTTCGGGATAACATGAACTGGACTGACCCAGCTGCTGTCTGAGATCGGGTAAATGACGCCTGCCTTTAAGAGTTTCATGATTTCCTTCTTAACTACTTCCTTCAGGTTAGGGTTCAATCTCCTCTGATGCTCGATGGATGATTTGGATTCATCATCAAGGTGTATCCTATGCATACATAAATTAGGAGAAATTCCCAATATGTCATCTAGCGAATATCCGAGAGCTTTGAGGTGCTTTCGCAGTTTATTAAGCAATAGTGCTTGCTCTCCGCTACTTAAATGGGCATTAATTATTGTAAGACCAGATCCTGGCCTTTCGACCCAACTGGAACCGTGGACTTACTTTGATCATTTCATTGTTTGTTTGATTCATTTTTAAGTCTTTTATTTACTAAGTCATATTAGCCTATGAGGTTCATAAGCAAATGGACAGATAGCACAATGGAATAATAAATAAGTTCATATGTATCACTCAAACTCATGTGATCCGATACATAGTTTCTTAACAGTTTCATAAACAATTACTAGTTCCTCTCTAACTTCATCTAGCCACACGCCGCACAGCCTTTCACTGATTGAGTCTTCATGGCTCCTTGGCTTGACCACAACCAATCTCAGATCCTGAAACCATAACCCATAAGCATTAATCTTAACCGAAGACAGAACGGATAGATCCTATAATGCTTGGCTTGGTTCCTAGAACTATGATTAACCTCAATCAACACAATCATATAATATGTCCGACCTATCCACCATATTCCAAGTCATTCAACCAACCACCCCACATGACTTAGAATAGGCAGACAGTCCAGATTAAACAAACAGAAACACGATCATAACCGTATCGACCACGAACTAGTCCGTCCAACCGAACTATGGCCTAGGTACGATCAGTCACCCCTGAAGTCCGGCTCAATAGCCCAATGGACTCCCTTACCTGATCCGGCACTAGGCATGGATCCAAACAACCGAGTAAGGCCATTGCCCAATCCGGATGGTACTACAACCGATCAAACCCTGCGACCCATTACTCCGGTTAAACAACCGTGTACGTGTCCTAGCCCATGAACCGTGGACTGAACCATATGGAAAGGACATAACCTGCATCCATTGGTACCGTTTGGAACTCACACCATTTGGTAACTTGCACCCTTTGGTACTCGCACCCTTTGGTCGATGACAGCCATTGGGCTATGGTACCTTTTGGTACTCGTAACCCTTGGTAACTCGTACCTCTTGGTTACTCACACCCTTTGGACTCTCATCACCTTTGGCACTCATGACCCTTGGCAACTCGTACCCTTTGGCAACTCGTACCATTTGGGACTTTCCAAACGTTCAGATCAACCGGCCATACTTTGGCACGATCCGGACTGACCCACATAACCGACCCTTGGTCTAGGTTGCGGTTGGGATGTGGATCGATTAAGACCAGGGTCGGAACCCATGATATTAGCATCACACCCCTTCGTGTATGAACAGAAAGAGAAGATGAAGAATGGATGGAAATTTGACTAAGAGGGATCAGATGCATCAATGGGACCAGTCAGAACATCGTTTGGCCACAAGGGCTAACCGCATGAACCATTGAACCCACGGCCCATATCCTACCTTGGAAACCACATTAGGGTCTTCCATGTTCTTTCCCTAATCAGACTTTCCCATCCTTGATCGGAAATCCTTTCCCAAACGATTACACTCGCCGGAAAGATCACCACTACAATCGGCCCTCTTTTTGGCCAAGAACTCTCTCTCTTCTTCTCTCTCTCACTCACGTTTTCTCTGAGTATTTTACTCTGAAACTGAATGATTAAAACGTGCAAGGAGGACCCCTATTAATAGAGGACGAGGGGGTAAGTCTTGCCCCACGATCAGGCATGACTTGTTGGTGAAACGGCACGACTTGGTCGATAGGTTGCAACCCTTGACCACACGCAACCCTTCACCCATGCCAGACCCTTATTGGGTCGATATCAAGCCAAACCACGACCCAGACCCACCAGGCTTAGCCCATGGCCTTGCCCAAGGGTCCACAAGGCCCCAACCACCATGGCCGGACCACCTTGGCCCACCACCGGCCCGGACCCGGACCAACCACCCAGAACCCGAACACTCCGTCCAGCTGAGTTGAGCTGATCCCCAGCTGGTCCAGCTGACTGAGCTGGTAGCTCAGCTGAATGATCTGACCTAGGTAGTGTTGAGCTGAGTTGAGCTTGGTCGAGCTATGTTTAGCTGGTCGAGCTGGCCGTACACTTGGTCCAGCTGCCCAAACACTTGTCTAGCTCTTTTAACTCGTTTCTTTCCCTCTCATTTGGTTAAGTCCTTATGACTTTACCCTATTCTGACCATGGAACATATTTAACTTGATCTAAACGATCCTTAGCTCATACCCTCGAACCATGGTCAGTCCCACGATCCTTATTCAGGATTGGGGGTGCTACAAGTCTCCCCCACCTGTAGTGGATTCGTCCTCGAATCCGGATCGATTGTTTCCTCAGAAACAAACTGTTCAAACCACTCAAGATACTCAGCTTTCATTCTTGCCTCCGTTTCCCAAGTGATTATTTCTTTCCCACTACTGTCCCACATGACCTTAATCATTTGGACTGTTTTCTTCCTTGTTGCTTTTTCCATCCGATCTATTATTCGAACCGGCCTTTTCTCTAAGGTTAGGTCCTTTCCTAAATCATCAGGTATAGCTGGAAGTACAACGTCTTGGTCCGACAGACATTTCTTGAGTTGGGAGACATGAAATACATTATGAAATGCATCCATCTTGGCTGGCAAGTCCAACTTGTATGCCACCGCCCCAACTCTTTCCATGACCTTGAACGGCCCCAAGTATCTTGGATCCAATTTCCTTCTTCCTGAAAATCTGACCCTACCCTTGAAGGTAATCATTTTGAGGTACACCAAGTCACCAACCTCAAACTCGAGATCTTTCTTACGTCGATCTGCATAGTTCTTTTGGTTGTGCCTCCCTCATCTTATCCCTCACAAACTTGATCTTGCCGGTTTTCTCTCCGACAATCTCCGGTCCGATCATACTACTCTCCCCCACTTGGGTCCAGCATAGGGGTGTCCTACATGGACGCCCATACAGAGCTTCGTATGGCGACATGCCAATACTCTTATGGAAACTGTTGTTGTAAGCAAATTCCACAAAAGGTAGATGTCTTTCCCAGGAATCACCCCAGTCCAAGACACATGCTCTCAACATGTCTTCCAACGTTCGAATCGTACGTTCCGATTGTCCATCCATCTGTGGGCGATAGGCGGTACTCATGTTTACTCTTGTTCCTAAGGCTTTCTAAAAAGCTCTCCAGAAATGAGATGTAAAACGTGGATCCCTATCAGACACTATGCTTGCCGGGACACCATGTAATCAGACGATCTCATCAATGTATATGCGTACAATTTGATCGACTCCATCCGATTTCTTGATGGCCAGAAACGGGAATAGGCAAGCTTTGTAGTAACCCACTAGGAACTTGATGTTCTGCTTTGATGAGTTGGCAAGTAGGAAACTTGGCCACCCATTCAGCAACATCAGCCTTCATTCGGATCCAATGATAGTACCTTTTGAGATTCTGATACATCTTGGTCGCACCAGGATGGATCGAGAATTTAGACTTATGAGCCTCTCTCATAATCTCCTCGTTTAAGCCTCTATCATTTGGAACGCTGATTCGACCATGAACTAGGATGGTACCATCCTTAGCGGTTTGGTACTCCGTCCTATCATTCTGAGCAACCTTGATTAGGTTATCATCCTGACTTTGGGCTAACCGGATTCGGGTAAGCAGGTCAGCCAGATTGACCGCCTCCAACCATAGGGGTTCAGCCACCTTGGTCAAGGAACTCAACTGCGGAGCATGGACCGTCCCTTCCGGGTCGTCCGCCTCCCGGTCGGCCGACCCATCAGCTCACCTCTGGCTTAACGCATCGGCCACTAAGTTGGCCTTGCCCAGATGGTAAGCAATGTCTAGATCGTATTCAGCCACGAATTCCATCCACCTTCTTTCACCGATCCGGTTATAGGTAACCCCGGTGGGGGAGCAATGGATGATCCGGCCAACCTTACTAATGGGGGAACCAATGGTACGGTAAGGGAACATGACCGTGACGAGGAAGCAGAATCCTCGAATGCGGAACATCCTGTTGACCCACGTACAGGTGCAATCGTAGTCAGTCAGGTTTACATTAGAGCCTAAATCGCAGAGGGATTTTTGAAATCTCTCATTGCTAATAGTGCAATCTAAAACGAAACTACCGGGATCAGGAAGTTTAATTGGAGTTTTTCCTCTAATGATTCCACTCACCTCTTCGGATACCATCATCACGCAGTGTTCTGATTCATGGAATCCTCGCGAAGCTGCATCTTTCACGTACTGCTTGATGGCGGGCGAGATATGAATGACATCGCTTAGTGGCATCTCAATGTTTATTTTGTCAAATGCTTTCTTGCATATTGCTTTGTCTAGCTGTTTCTTTTTCTGCTTAGCGTTTTTCGGAGGAAATGGAGCATTGGCATGGTAGACTTTAGTCCTAACCGGTTCGGTTGGTTCTGGTTCAGGGCGTCGATCGATTCTACGATCCGAGTGTTGTGCGATCATAGGTTCAGTGTGTCGATCGATGTCCGGTAAAGGTTGTCGATCGATGTCTCCTATGTTTCTGTTTTTCCCTTAAGTTCAACACTTAACTCCTCAAGATCGTCATTTTTTCTAGGAAATCAGGTTCAAGGAGGATATCGTGGTTCGTCTTGTACATTTCGAGCAGGATGGAATATGATTTTTCATTTTTTTTCGTTCGTTGCTATTTTCTCGAATTCATCGATGGTGATACTCTCTTTAACGCCAGAGGTGAGTTGTCGACCGCTTCGTAAAGCTACGATATTGCATTGTTTTCTGGGGTTAGCGTCTGTTTTACCAGGTAAAAATCCATCCTCTCGCCTGATGGACATAGTGTTGCTCGCCACTTGGTAGTTGATTCTCCTAATGTGTTCGCTCACAGTTTCAAAATTTTTATGTCATTTCTGAGTATATAAGATCGAACTTCTTATTAGGTCGGTGGCTATTTTACGGTTTCCTGTGAAGACTTGGTTCATTTTTGACTTTGAACTTTTTTCGTATCTGGTCACAGTGGTGTCACAGTTACTTGTGGAATCGCCTATGTCTTTCCTAAATCGTTGATCGTGCTGGTTCATCATGTCATAGAATTCAACTCGTTTTTCGAAATTGGATGGGACGGCGTTGCTCTCACCATAATATCAAGATAAGTCATTTCCATCCAGAAGGGATGCAACTGATGCCAGAGTTTCTTTAACTCGGATCGAGTGATCCTCTTCTATGAATAACGGTGGTTCCCTCCTTTTTGTGTCTCTTTTTTTCGAAAGCTCGACCTAAAGCTATGTTCTATATTAGCCTTTTAGCGCTTGTAGGGCTTTGGGTGCCGAAGTTCCCGTCGCTGGCTGTATCAAGGATAGTTTGATAGTCTAGTTTGAGTCCTCTATAGAAAGTATTGATTAGTTGGGGTTCTGAGAATCCATGGTGCGGACATGAAAGTTGGTAGCTCTTAAACATATTCCAGGAGTTTTTAAAAGATTCACGACTACCTTGAACGAAAGTGGATATTTCTCTTCTTGCTTCCCAGTATCTCTCCTCTTCAAAGAAGTGATTTTTGAAAGCGCTTCGAATGTCTTCCCAACAATTCAGGGATCTTGGTGGTAGCTGGTTCAGCCACCTCCTGGTGTCACCCTCTAGGGAAAAAGGAAAAACTTTGCAGCGATGGAAATCGTCGTTCACCATGTCTTCTAGCATCTCGATGTGATCATTCGGGTGTTTAGTAGGAGAGCCACTGAACTGATTTTTTTGCGCCATAATTAGGAAATCGATATCAAGTTCAGAGCTTCCAGGATGGTTATCGGATAATCGAATTGCAGATCTATTGGAATAAGTTCTGTGGGATTTAGGTATTTCAGCATTGGCAAATCAAGCTTTATCTCATTCTTTGGGGATTTAGTGATTTGATTAGGAATTGCAGCTTCCTGATAATAAATTAGCTGGCTTGCTTCGTTGCTTTTATTATTAATTGGTTCTATCAAGGCTACTTTCTCATTATCAGATTCAGTAAAGGATTACTTACCTGCTTCCGGCTGATCGGTATCGATCGATGGTAGCGGAAGAGTATCGCCCGTCAGCAGTGGACTAACATTGATCAATTCCAGATGGTCTTTGTCGATCGATCGTTGTTGTCCAGAATCCTTATTCTCTCCTGTAAGTACTTGTGTCATAAGGTTTAGGGAAAGAATAATTTACCAAACAGTAAAGTAAAAATCTAGACAATATTGTAAGAGAAATCTAATGGCAATAAGAAAGAGTCCCTGGCAACGGCGCCAAATTTGATGTGGGTTTTTATTTCACTTTCAAATTAACCCTATATTCCCACTTTACTTTCTCAAATAAGAGGTTGAGAGTAGTATTTAGGGATCGAATCCACAGAGACTCTGAGATTGCACAATAGATTTATTATCTTCGAAATAAGGCTAGATGAATTATAACAATAATAATAAAAGCGATTCTTAAGATTGATTTGGTTTGTGAAGATTAATTTGGGGTATTAGACTTAGGGGAAATTCTCAGGTAGGTTTTAATGATGCAGATTAATAGATTGCTAAGGTTTTATTAAGTATCTTTTTGAATTTAAACCTTAGAGTTTAGGAGATCACTATCGCGCATCTCGCTGAGTGTCGATCGATAGCAATACGATGGCGTCAATCGATGCTCATTCTAAACTGTACTAATTTTGTGGTTTAATATATTCTCTAAACTTCTAATTCAACTCTTGTTTCTTACTTGTTATTTAAATTGTTTACGATAGATTTCAGGTTATAACCATGCTCTGGCTTGCGCTATAGAACCCTAATTTCTAAGATTGAAGTGATCAAATTCAATTTAGCATTAAGTGCAACTTAAACAAAGAACCAAGAAGATTACCCTAACAACTCTATAAAATCATCAATACATTAGTACCATTAAATAACCCTAAATCTTATAGAGAATTACTCAGACATAGCAATAAAGAACATCATTAAATTATGAATAAATTGCATGGAATAGAATGAGTAAAAAAGATAAGAAGTTCAAGATATTCTCTGTAATGATGATAAGATCTTTCTCTCCAATAAATGTAGCAATATGTTCTAACTCTAAAAACTCTTGTGTAACTTTTGTGGCTGTTTTTTTTCAGAATGATAAGCTTAGGGTTTAACAAAGATAGAAAACCCTAATAAATTGTCAAAATTCGGCCAGGGACTTGTCTTGCAATTAATGAGACTTCTGGGTAAAACTTGTAATTTCCCAATCTTTCAGCCGACTTCAATGTCGATCGATGCAGTGTGTGTCGTCAATTGATGGTGCATTCATAAATCTGGATCCAACTCTGGGTTTTTGCTGAGCAGTCCAAATTGCTCCAAAATAGTTCAAAAGCTCCAATTTCTTCCAATAAGTACCTAGACCTTTAAATGCTCTAAAACAATGCCAAATGCATATAAAAGACTCTAAATATACTATATATTATAGGTAAAATAGGTAAAATCCATAGTATATCACACAGCTAACTTCCGACTTTACTGAAACGATCCTTTTATCTTTTTTGCTGATACCTTGATATACACCATATCTCCTACATGGAAGACAACCTCTCTCCTCTTTTGATCGTCATACTTCTTTTGTCGATCTTGTGCTTTCTTCATGTTTGCCCGGATGACTCGTAGCTTCTCCAATATTTCCTCAATGATTCCTGGTCCAAACAATCTTCTTTTTCCAACATCCATCAACCATAGAGGTGTTCGGCATGGTCTCCCATACAACGCCTCATACGGTGACGTAGCAACACTGGCATGGTAGCTGTTATTATAAGAAAAATCTACCAAATGTAGGTAGTGCACTGACGCACTTGCCTAGTCCAGTATGCATAGTCGTAGCATGTCCTCCAATGTTCGGATTGTTCTCTCCGTTTGCCTGTCTGTCTCTGGATGAAAGGCAATGCTAATGTGTAGCTCCCTCCCCAAGGCTCCTTGTAAAGCTCTCCAAAATGCTGCCGCGAATCTTGGGTCTCGGTCAGATACAATATTGGCTGGTACTCCATGGAGTCATAAGATCTGATTAATGTAAATCTCCACCAATGTCTCCGTCTTATCCGTGTCTCGGATTGCTAGTAGGTGTGCTACTTTGGTTAACCGATCCATGATTACTCAAATCGCATTGTTTGATCTTCCTCTTGCTACTGGTAATCTGATAATCAGATCCATTGATACCGAATCCCAGTTCCATTCTGGTACAGGTAGGCTTTGTAGTAGTCCACCTTGATTTGTTGACATACTTGACACTGCGCTACCCACTTTGCAACCGCTTTCTTCATGCCTGGCCAATGGTAGAATCTTCTCACATCTCTGTACATCTTTGTCCTTCCGGGATGAATGCTCAAGAGAGAGTGATGCGCTGTCTTGAGAATCTCCTCCCCAGATCCTCCTTCCTTGGTTACTGTGATCCTCCCATTAAGTAACAATGTTACGTTCTCAGCTACATGATAACCATTTGCATTAGACCCATCTTCCTCCTTTATCTGCTCCACGATCTTCTTCAAGTCTTCATCTTTGGTTTGTGCTTTCCGGATACGCTGCACTAGACTGGCTTGATTTACAGCTTGCATTCCTAATGGCTCACTTGATTCTCCTTCCAATGCTGACAAAGTTACCTTCTTGAACTCTTCGGACAAGATTTCCAAATATTTTTATGAGTTAACCACTGCTCTCCATCGACTCAATGCGTCTGCGATCACATTAGCCTTCACTGGATGGTACTGAATCTGAATATCGTAGTCCGCAATAAATTTCATCCATCTTCTTTGACGTAGATTGAGATCTGCTTGGGTAAACAGGTACTTAAGGCTCTTGTGATCCGTAAATATCTGAACTTTCTCTCTGTAAAGATATGATCGCCATATCCTTAATGCAAAGACTACCGCCGCCATTTCTAAATCGTGTGTGTTGGGTAGTTCTCCTCATGCTTCTTCAATTGTCTTGAGGCGTATGCAATCGATTTTTTCTCTTGCATTAGCACACACCCCAATCCTACCCGCGACGCATCCGTATACACATCGTATGTCTTACCTGGCTGTGGTAAGGTAAGGACTGGTGCCGTAGTCAATGCCTCCTTGAGCTTGTTGAAGCTTCCTCCGTGTGCTCATCCCATACAAATGGTACGTCTTTCCCGGTTAGTCTTGTCAATGGTTTGGCAATGGATGAGAATTCCTTAACAAACCTTTGGTAGTACCCACAACCCAAGAAAACTTCTGATCTCCGTGGTTGTGGGTTGTCGAGGCTATCCCTCTACTACCGCAATCTTTTCTCGATCCGCTGAAAATCCTTGCTCGGACACTCTATGACCTAAGAAACCAATATCTCGCTTCCAAAATCTACACTGGCTGTACTTAGCAAACAACTTCCGGTCCCATAGTCTCTCGAGTACCTTCCGTAGGTGCTCCTTGTGATCCTCCTCGCTCCGCGAATAAATCAGTATGGCGTCAACAAACACAATCACAAACTGATCGAGATAGTCACCAAACACTTCGTTCATTAGCCTCATAAACACTACTGGCACGTTGGTCAGCCCAAACGGCATTAAAACGAACTCGAACTGGCCGTATAGAGTGCTAAACGCTGTCTTCATCACATCAGTCTCTGCTATCGGGATTTGGTGATATCCCGAAGCCAATCTATCTTCGAGAACCAAATTGGTCCTCTCAGTTGATCTAACAGTCGTTGATCCTCGGAAAGGGGTACTTATTCTTGATCTTGACATTGTTGATCCCTCTGTAGTCGATGCACAGCCTCATGCTGCAATCCTTCTTCTTTACAAACAGAACCGGAGCTCCCCATGGTGAAGAACTTTGTCTTATGAAACCTTTGTCTAGTAAATACTCTAACTTCCTCTTGAGCTCTGCTAACTCAGCTGGCGCCATGCGGTAAGGAGCTTTGGCAATAGGTGCAACACTTGGTTCCAAGTTGATGGTGAACAGATTACTCCTGGGTGGTGGCAACTCCGTCAATGCCCAAAACACATCTTCAAACTCTTGGACCACCGGAATGTCTTCTATCATCAACTCCTTTCCCGACTCTTCTCCAATATACGTAAGTGACACCAAGTAGATCTCACTGTCTACTAATGCTTTCTCTTCTCTCATTGCCGTTACAAACATCGCCGAGACGCTAGGCCTGATCCCATAATATGCCAATACCACTTGCTGGTCGTCCTCAAACAGAAATCTTCCTCTTGCACAGTCCAGCCATGCCCGGTGCCTCGACAGTCCATCCATTCCTAAAATAACCTCAAAACCTTCCAACGGCATAACAACTAGGTCGGCTAAGAGGGTTTCATGCTGTAGCACAATAGGAATATTCAATAACACTCTCTCAGATTTCAAGGTTTGGCCTCCAGGGGTTAACACCTAGATATCAATATCGCGAGTCACAAAGGTCCCTACAAACTAGAGGCTACAACCGGGTTCACAAAGCTATGGGTAGCTCCCGAAATCAAACAAAACGAAAGCAAGGGTTCCACCAACCATCAATGATCCTAAAATAAGATTAACACACTAGCATTCATCTAGAACACTAACACCACAAACTTCTAACTAGTCAACAATAAATTAAACACACAAAGAGAGAGAGAGTTAGCACCCAAACAAAACTGTCACGGTACCCCTCGACGGTCCTGGAGGACTGGATGGAGTTCCCTCTATTTCCAGAGCATAAACTCTCCCTCCAGATGCAGGATGCCTGGCCGGGTGTTCATTAGTCGGTCTGGTCAGTCAAGTACGCGCAAACGTTCCTCCCGCTAACTCCCCAAAAACGATTATCAAATAAACTGAAAGCACTCCTTAACTCTCGGTTTCTCTCTCTAAACTCTTCTCTTTCTCTAAGATGATCACTCACGGTTTTGGGATGAAGAAAATGAAGGGGAGGGGTTTTGGTATTTATAGAAAGGGAGGGCTGAGGCGGGCTGGAAAAGTGGATTATGTGCATGGAAAGAAATGGACATGTGTCCTACTCACCAAACTTTCTTGGAAAGTTATCCATGTTCTAGAATGTGCAAAGCTTGGTCACCAAGTTTACACTCCCTTGCAAGCCAAGTTTCAGTTTCTAGAAGCTTTGTAACTTGGGCGCCAAGTCTCCTCCCGGCCAATGAGAAAATCCCAATATGCTCCCATACCAATTCGTTTCTCCAAAATCCCTAATCGGCTTGACCGCTCTCGATTCGACCACAAAGGACTAGATCACCGACCAACTCTTGATTTCTCCTGGACCAACTTGGTTTTATCACGAACATATGTCCTATTATTACTCCCTTGAGTTATATTAAACAAAGATACTCCTAGCTCACACATCTTCAAAATATCGCCTTTGTCCTCGTCGACTTTCATTTTAGATGCATCGACGAACTATGTAATTTAATCGACCCACACAAAAACCTGCTTCGACCAAACCTCTAGTTTTGATCCTCTGAAGTTAATGCAACTCATGTTTTCTCCATCTAAACAGTTTCATTTCCTCGACCAAATTTACTCTTAACCAGGGTCATTACAAGCAGTGTCTAGGGCCATCTAATATGCCAAAGCGATGCCTCCGAAGAAGATTCTGAGCAACTTTTCCTCATTGAATCCATGGTGTCGAAAGTCTCTTTGATATGAGTTGTATCTGATCCAGGAGCTTCTGTGTGAATGTAGCAATCTTGCTCAAGTCCTCAGCATGTGCATCATCAAAGAAATTACACAAGAAAACGTTCTTGATGCCAATCCAGGATGTAAGAAATCTTTGTGGTAACTACTTAAGACAGTGCAAATCATCTCCATAAAGTCAGTATTTTAAGAGGTTGCAAAGAAGATAATCCTCAGGACTCCATTTGATTTGATAGCAGAGACCAAATCCTCGAACCGCTCCAGATGGTTCATAGGATGCTCATGTTAGAGACATGATAAGGTGTCTGTCCCACTAGTGTAAAGTACTGAGGCTTTAGCTCAAATTCGTTCCTCTGGAATGGTGGAGGGCGAATAGTAGAACATATGACATAGTATTGATCTGGATGGTTGTAGTTAGCCAAAGTTATGGGTCGAGCAGCCTAAACATTTTCCTCAGCTACAGCCTGAGCATTGGCTGCAGCATTCTCAGCATTAACTAGTGGATCAGTTACTTCTGGATTAGGGCTACAGCCCCCTGGTCATCTATCCTCAGACCTGCTGCATAACGCAGATGACTCTCCTGGTCATGCAGGTCTCCAGTCTCAACCTATGTAAGAATTACAATTGCACCCACGTCTGCTCGCGGGTTAGTGTCAATCGATGTTCGGTAAGAAGCATCGGTTGTTGTACTTGAAAATGTGTCGGTCGACGTTTGCGGAAAAGTACTGGTCAATGGTTGCTGACGAGTATCGATCGATGAACTGGAGTTGTTGTCGACCGATGGCCAGCATTTCTCTTGGCGGATTGAGCGTTCCAAACATGCAGGATCGAGGAACAGTAAATTATTTTCCATGTTGCTTCTGGAAATGCTAGATAGGCACTTGACAGACAATAATTTATCTTTATTAGAAAACATAAAAAAAGAACCTTAATCAAACAATTTGAGTCTAATAGTGAATAGTGTGCTACCCGGAAATAGCGCCAAATTTGGTATCACTCAAATTACCCTATTGAACAACTTTACTCTCTCAAAATAAGAGGTTAAATTGTAGTACTTAGGGATCGAATCCTCAGGGAGCGTGGGCACAAAGTACTCGAGTCTATCTCTCTGTGGAAATATTCCATATTCTCTCGATCTTCATGATTATCCTTGAACCGTGATGTTTATCTACTTATGCGAGTGTTAGGTAGAAATTCACTGCAGTTTCAGGCTTATTCTCTTCTAAAATCGTAAGTGGGATTTTGCCGCGATTTAGACCTTCTCGGGTCGTTTTTGCCTTAAATTTTTAATACAATTTCTTTTGGAGAGATCACCTTCGGTACGATGCTGGTTTTATGGGATGATGAAAACCAAGAGCATAGTGGAGATGGTATTGGTGTTAAGTTAACAATTATTATTTCACATGATTGTTTCGGGATCTTACGAGAAAGCGAGTCTTTGCTATTTGTATCGTAAATTTTCAAAGGTAATTCCAATCAAGCTGAAACAATAGATAGTTTGGTCAATACTAAAAGGAGGGAACTATGAAGGCGAGACAGAGCAGATCGCTTTGTGGCGACCCAGAGAGGAGTCGAGCCGGTTGCTCTATGGCAACACAGAGACATATCAATTCGGTCGCCCTAGACCTGAAGATGGGATGATCCGGTCGCCTTAGGGCGACCCAGAGATGGTATAATCGGTCGCCATAGGGCGACCCGGAGATGTATTGTGTCAGTCGTCCATGGCGACCCAGAGATGGGACGATCCGGTTGCCATAGGGCGACCTAGAGATGGGACGTTCCGGTCACTATAGGGCTACCCGGAGATGGGACGATCCGGTCACCATAGGGCGAACCATAGATGTACCGTTCCGGTCGATGTTGGGCGACCTAGAGACATGTCATGCAAGTCGCCGTAGGGCAACCCAAAGACATGTCTAGCCAGTCGCCTAATGGCGAACCAGGGATGGGATAATATGGTCAATCTATGGTGACCTGGAGATGTGGAGTTTGCTCGTCTCGTCGTATTTTCAGAAGTCGTTATCAAAGAGATGAAATATAACTTTCGTAGTCTCCAAGCTAACTCGTCGAGATTTTTTCGTAGTTATATTGGTAAATTTTCTTAAAGGATAACATATCAATCTTTGATCTTGATTTAGAGATTTCCGCTTTTGAACCCAACAGTTACCCCCCCCCCCAACGTGCATGTTCCAAGCTTGATTTTGTGGGCTAGTAATGTGCGTTTAATTGATTTAGAGACTCAACACAAAAAACATCAAAAGCGAGTAACACACTAAACCACTACCCGGCATAAGAGAGAGTCTTACACAAATCTCTATGCAATCCCAACTACACTACATGCAATGCATAATTACAACTATAACATGCAACATAGATAAACACTCAAGTATTGGGACTACCAACTCCCATACACACACACACAAACCGCAAATGTGGTTCAAGCTCATGAACCTTCACGGCTAAAGCTCTCCAACCTGCATACACACACGTTTAGCAACACAAAAACAAGTCGTCGCAACCCAAAATTGGTATTGCCTACAAAGACTATCCAGCACCTCCCGCTAACTCCCCAAAAACGATTAACAAATAAACTGAAAACACTCCTTAACTCTCGGTTTCTCTCTCTAAACTCTTCTCTTTCTCTAAGATGATCACTCACGGTTTTGGGATGAAGAAAATGAAGGGGAGGGGTCTGGTATTTATAGAAAGGGAGGGCTGAGGATGGCTGGAAAAGTGGATTATGTGCATGGAAAGAAATGGACATGTGTCCTACTCACCAAACTTTCTTGGAAAGTTATCCATGTTCTAAAATGTGCAAAGCTTGGTCATCAAGTTTACACTCCCTTGCAAACCAAGTTTCAGTTTCTAGAAGCTTTGTAACTTGGGCGCCAAGTCTCCTCCCGGCCAATGAGAAAACGCCATGTGTATCGCCACATCACCATTTGCGGCTAATGGGTGGTTGCCACGTCAACTCTGGTCACCACTTTCTTGCCAGGTCATTAACTCCTAAAAACCTTCATTTTAAAGTATTTTAGCAGAAAAACCATCCCAATATGCTCCCATACCACTTCGTTGCTCAAAAATCACTAATCGGCTTGACCGCTCTCGATTCGACCACAAAAGACTAGATCACCGACCAACTCTTGATTTCTCCTGGACCAACTTGGTTTTATCACGACCATATGTCCTATTATTACTCCCTTGAGTTATATTAAACAAAGATACTCATAGCTCAAACATCTTCAAAATATCGCATTTGTCCTCGTCGACCTTCATTTTAGATGCATCGACCAACTATGCAATTTAATCGACCAACACAAAAACCTGCTTCGACCAAACCTCTAGTTTTGATCCTCTGAAGTTAATGCAACTAATGTTTTCTCCATCTAAACAGTTTGATTTCCTCGACCAAATTTACTCTTAACCAGGGTCATTACAAGCAGTGTCCAGGGCCATATAATATGCCAAAGCGATGCCTCTGAAGAAGGTTCTGAGCAACTTTTCCTCATTGAATCCATGGTGTCAAAAGTCTCTCTGATATGAGTTGTATCTGATCCAGGAGCTTCTGTGTGAATGTAGCAATCTTGCTCAAGTCCTCAGTGTGTGCATCATCAAAGAAATTACACAAGAAAACGTTCTTGATGCCAATCAAGGATTTAAGAAATCTTTGTGGTAACTACTTAAGACAGTGCAAATCATCTCCATAAACTCAGTATTTTAAGAGCTTGCAAAGAATATAATCCTTAGGACTCCATTTGCTTTGATAACAGAGACCAAATCCTCGAACCGCTCCAGATGGTTCATAGGATGCTCATGTTAGAGACATGATAAGGTGTCTGTCCCACTAGTGTAAAGTACTGAGGTTTAGCTCAAATTCGTTCCTCTGGAATGGTGGAGGGCGAATAGTAGAACATATGACATAGTATTGATCTGGATGGTTGTAGTTAGCCAAAGTTATGGGTCGAGCAGCCTAAACATTTTGCTCAGCTACAGCCTGAGCATTGGCTGCAGCATTCTCAGCATTAACTAGTGGATCAGTTACTTCTGGATTAGGGCTACAGCCCCCTCGTCATCTATCCTCAGACCTGCTGCATTACGCAGATGACCCTCCTGGTCATGCAGGTCTCCAGTCTCAACCTATGTAGGAATTACCATTGCACCCACGCCTGCTCGCGGGTTAGTGTCAATCGATGTTCGGTAAGAAGCATCGGTTGATGTACGTGAAAATGTGTCGGTCGACGGTTGCGGAAAAGTACTGGTCAATGGTTGCTGACGAGTATCGATGGAAGAACTGGAGTTGTTGTCGATCGATGGCGAGCCTTTCTCTTGGCGGATTGAGCGTTCCAAACATCCAGGATCTAAGAACAGTAAATTCTTTTCCATGTTGCTTCTGGAAATGCTAGATATGAACCTGACAGACAATAATTTATCTTTATTAGAAAACATAAAAAAAAGAACCTTAATCAAACAATTGGAGTCTAATAGTGAATAGTGTGCTACCCGGTAATAGCGCCAAATTTGGTATCACTCAAATTACCCTACTGAATAACTTTACTCTCTCAAAATAAGAGGTTAAATTGTAGTACTTAGGGATCGAATCCTCAGGGAGCGTGGGTACAAAGTATTCGAGTCTATCTCTCTGCGAAAATATTCCATATTCTCTCGATCTTCATGATTATCCTTGAACCGTGATGTTTATCTACTTCTGCAAGTGTTAGGTAGAAATTAATTGCTGTTTCAGTTATATTCTCTTCTAAAAGCGTAAGTGGAATTTTGCCGCGTTTTAGACCTTTCCGGGTCGTTTTTGCCATAAATTTTTAATACAATTTCTTTTGGAGAGATCACCTTCGGTACGATGCTGATTTAACGGGATGATGAAAACCAAGCGCATAGTGGAGATGGTATTGGTG
This sequence comes from Moricandia moricandioides, assembly GCA_905132885.1. NCBI lineage: Eukaryota > Viridiplantae > Streptophyta > Magnoliopsida > Brassicales > Brassicaceae > Moricandia > Moricandia moricandioides. The sequence continues at coordinate 31,935 of CAJHQQ010000794.1, forward strand.
TTAAGTTAACAATTATTATTTCATATGATTGTTTCACGATCTTACGAGAAAGCGAGTCTTTGTTATTTTTATCGTAAATTTTCAACGGTAATTCCAATCAAGCTGAAAAATAGATAGCTTAAAGGAGGGAACTATGAAGGCGAGACAGAGCGGATCGCTTTGTGGCGACCCAGAGAGGAGTCGAGCCGGTTGCTCTATGGCAACCCGGAGACATATCAATCCGGTCGCCCTAGACCCGAAGATGGGATGATCCGGTCACCATAGGGCGACCCGAAGATGTACTGTGTCAGTCGTCCAGGGCGACCCAGAGATGGGACGATCCGATTGCCATAGGGTGACCTAGAGATGGGACGTTCCAGTTACTATAGGGCTACCCGGAGATGGGACGATCCGGTCACCATAGGGCGAACCATAGATGTACCGTGCCGGTCGATGTCGGGCGACCTAGAGACATGTCATGCCCGTCGCCATAGGGCAACCCAAAGACATGTCTAGCCAGTCGCCTAATGGCGAACCAGGGATGGGATAATATGGTCAACCTATGGCGACCTGGAGATGTGGAGTTTGCTCGTCTCGTCGTATTTTCAGAAGTCGTTATCAAGAGATGAAATATAACTTTCGTAGTCGCCAAGCTAACTCGTCGAGATTTTTCCGCAGTTATTTTTGGTAAATTTTCTTAAAGGATAATATATCCATCTTTGATGTTGATTTAGAGATTTCCGCTTTTGATCCCAACAGTTACCCCCCCCCCCAACGTGCATGTTCCAAGCTTGATTTTGTGGGCTAGTAATGTGCGTTTAATTGGAATCTACGGCCAGGAATGACCTTTCCTTTTTCTCGAGAAATTTATCGATTATTTTATTACGGAAATCCAACCTCATGTTTCTATAAGTATTGAACTCATATTCCTAATTTTCCACAATTTATAAAATCTTCAACTCTTCTCTACTTTTCTTTTTTGAGAGCGTCTCCAAATTAGATGTCTTCATCTCGTGGTGTACATAGAAGTTGTGACTCGAAGATAGGTAATGCCCTTCGTTCGAGTTCATCGAGTTCACCCGTTCCTGGTTGCGTTCCGACTCATGTGGCTGAGTTTCTCTCTTTCCAGGACGATTTTTCTCGTCGTGATGCTGATATGGAAGATGCTCTCAATGTTGATACGTTGAACGCTGCGGCCCCGACCGGTGCCAAGTTTTAAGTAAACGTTAATATTCTTATCCCTTGCTTCATATTCCTCGCTGAAATGGTTCACAACTAGTTGAGAATCGCAGTAAGCGTGGATGTTACATATCTTTTGGCAATGAGCAAGTCGCAATCCTGCGATAAGAGCCTCGTACTCGGCTTCGTTATTGGAAGGGGTTGAAATCGAGTCGGAACGACTGTTCTAGGATTTCCCTAGTTGGCGATCTGAAGCAAATTATGATTCCTACACCTTGTTTAGATGAGGATCCGTCAAGGTGAAGGATCCAAGTCGAGTTAGGTTCCTTCTTTGTCATTCCCTCTTTTGGCAGTTCCACTAAGAAGTCTGCGAGTACTTGATATTTTGCGCATGTTCTTGTTCGATACTATATGTCGTATTTGCTCAACTCGACTGCCCATTTGGCTAGTCTTCCTGATTGACTGGGACTGTGCAAGATTGGTGCGATCCTGTCCAGCCTCAACCTGAGAGATTGGAAGATCAACTATGAAGCAGCTAGGAGATTGATCAAGACACAATCTAATGGGCTGTATAGAAGCTTTAATTATATGATCAGAGAAATAATGGACAGAGAGGAGACAAAGGTTACTCATGGTGCAGCCTTTGCTATACTTGGTCAGACATTGCATCAGCATGGATTACATGATATATCAATCAGGAACGACGTTCAGCTAGCAAGAAACACATAGAGAATGGACAAAGATGGCGTTTACATCAGAGTTCAATGGAGCAGATTGTTATATGGATCAAGAAGGATCTCTTTGTTTGCAAACTGGACCAGGAGTACAACAAAGACGAGCTGGGATTTAACATGGACGTGCCTAAGGTGCTGTTGGCTGAAAGAGGGCCTTTCAAGCCCAATAAATGGAAAGATCGACCAGCTTGGCTTAAGTTGGCCGGTTTGCTTAGTTAGGTGTTTTTCTGATTTCTTGTAATTCTAAACCAACTAGGACTAGGATTAGGGTTAAGGTTTCATAAACCAATTAGAAATAGGTTTTGGTTTTCCTTTTCGAGTTAGGATAAGGTTTTCTAGTTAGGGTTTTCTATATTGTCTTTATAAATCCAAAAGCAGCACATATTGTAACTTACGCATTCTTTTAATAAAATCTAAGCTTCTGGCTTATCAAACTCGTCCCATAGGGGACCTCAAACCTTTGTTCACGTGGAACAAGTTTTCTTTGTCACACTAGGTAGTGTGAGCTTCTATGATTCATCCTAGACATGAAGCAGGGTTATCATGTGTCTCAGGAGTCGCTAAACAACTCTAGAGCAGTCCATACCTCTATGGTGAAGATCACCCACCGTCCTGGAGCTTCTCAGGCTCAAGGATCCACCCATCATCACTCAAGTGTGATTGGGATGAGGTCTTCCTATCCAAGGCCGTACCAAAGATTGTCCGAGTGGGAAAGTTGTAAGGATTTCGATTGAGTGCGACTGGAAGTCTGGCCTTATAATCCGAACCAAAATTACGATATCGAGTGCTAATTTTTCCATTAACGGTTATCGTGTCTCGTCCAACATGGTTTTTCATACGTAAAAATTGGTTTTTTCTCTCCGCTTCTTCTCTGATGAGAAAGAAACTTACAGCCCTTGCCGATACTGTGATATACAAAAATAGGGTTCTCCTTGGACAGGTTATGCGAGAACTGGGAGAGTGGTCAAGTAATGCTTTGACTGTTGGAAAGTCTTTTCACATTCCTCGGACCACTCAAAATTTTTATTCCTTCTCAAAATATCGTAGAAGGGAAGCCATTTGTCTGTTAACCGCGAGATTAAGTGATTAAGCCCTTCAACTCTTCCGGTAAATCTTTGGTAACAGACTTCAGTTATCGATCCTAATTTGAGGAGTTTCTCAACTTCGTTGTTTACCGTGGTGGCGCATTATGGTCCCAACTTTCATCTTTTCTGTTTGACTGGTTTGAAAGTTGGGTCGACGTTGAGTTCGTGACATGTTATATTGATGTAGATCATTTGCATGTCTTCCGCAGCCCAAGCGAACGTGTGAAGGTTCTCTTTAAGACATGATGCAAGCTTTCTTTTAAAGGGCTCCTGGAGATTAGGGCCGATTCATCGCAACACTCACGGAATTTCTTATTGAGATATACTGAGACAACGGGTTTGCAAGTTGATTCAGGATTTTTTCCAAGGCTTCAGCATTTTTGTAACTTCCAATAGATTTTCTAGGGCATTTTTGATGGAAGTCGATTTCTTTTTCTTTCTAGGTGAGGTTTTTGCCGTTAAATTTTTTTAGTTTAGTTCCGCGGCGAAACAAATTTGCGATATTTTCCGATCTCACCAGATTGTTTTGATTCCAAAGGGAGTTGCAAACTTGAGTCATAGATGGTATGTATATGGTACGACTTGCATGGGATTTAGCCACGGAGCACCCATGATTACATTGTACGATGCATGGGGATCGACGACCAAAATCTCCATGACTTTAGTTATGTTTCTAAAATCGAGGGTCATAGTAGCTTCCCCCAAGAGTCCTACTAATGGGCTTTGACCTTCTGTGATTTCAGATTGGTCGATTTTCATTCTCTCGAGGGTGTTTTTGAAGATGATATCAGCCGAGCTTCCAGTTTTGACTAACACTCTTGCGACGTCAATATTTTGGATCGTCAACTCGATGAAAAGGAGATCATTGCGTGGTTTGGATTCATCAGTCGGTGCTTTTTACTTGATGGAGATGAATTTTCTACATTTTTGGTTAGATAAATTGCTTCTTGATCGTTCGGTGATCTTGAGTTAGAGGATCCGAGACCCCCCCCCCCTCCTTCTAGCGCCAAGCTATCGAAACCAAAATTTTCACTATTGATTTAAGTTAATGGAAGAAAGCCAAGATTTCCGACTTTCCTTTAAGATCCAGATTCCCTGCATAAACACACGAATACAAAGAAGAAAGAGACAACAAAATATCGTAAGATTTAAAAAATTAGTTTTATTGATTGAGAGGAGTAAAGTTCACAAAATTTGGCAGAAAATAGTATGCTCGGAGATTCATTAACAATGGAGAACAAAAGGAAAAGCAGTAAACATTCTAAGTTTGGAACACACTAGTGTAGCCGCCTAAGTCGTAAGTTCTCCTAAAGCTAACAAGAATTTCCTAAGGGTAAATTTCTTGGATCCCCTTCGCTCTTCGACATGGCTCTTCTTATATATGCCTCCTAGGTCAGTCGTCTTTCCCTTTCTGCCCCTGATTCGATTCTATCCCTTTACGGGAATATTCCATATTCTCTCGATCTTCATGATTATCCTTGAAACTTGATGTTTATCTCCTTCTGCGAGTGTTAGGTAGACTTTAAATGCAGTTTCGGGCTTATTCTCGTCTGAAATCTTAAGTGTGATTTTGCCGCATTTTAGACCTTCTTGGGCCGTTTTTAACTTAATTGTTTTTATGGTTTATTTTGTAGAAACCACCTTCGGTACAATGGTGTTAAGTTAGCCATTATTGTTTTATACGATTGATTCGAGATTTTACGAGAAAGAAAGTCTTTGCTATATTTATTATAGAATTTCAACGGTAGTTACAAGCGATTCGAAAGAAGAGATAGTTCGATCAAGACTTGAAGGAGGGAACTATGAAGGTGAGACAGAGCTGATCGCCTTGTGACGACTAAAAGAGGAGTCGAGCCGGTCGGCGTATGGTAACCTTGAGACATGTCGATACGGTCGCCCTAGGGGGACCTGAAGATGGGATGATCCAGACACCATAGGGCAACCCGGAGATGGGATGATCCAGTCGCCATAGGGCGGCCCAAAGATGGGATGATCCGGTCGCGATAGGGTGACCCCAAGATGGGAAGATCTGGTCTTCATAAGGCCACCCGGAGATGTACCGTGGCAGTCGCCCTAGGAAACCCGGAGACATGTCGAGCCGGTCGCCATTGGGTGACCCATAGAATTGTCAATCCTATCGCCCTATGGCGACCCGGAGATGGGCTGATCCGATTGCCCTATGGGGACTCAGATATGTATCGTGCTGGTCGCCTAAGGTGACCCGCAGACATGTCATGCCAGAGACATGTTGAACCGGTTGCCCTATGGCGACCCGGAGATGGGACGATCCGGTGGCCCTATGGCGACCTTAAGATGTGGCATTGATATAGCCTATTTATTACCAGTTTTAGGCCATGTTATAGGCTCCATTTAGGGTCTATTATGTGTGTCTAGGCTATGTTTTAAGGTCTTTATAGGTTCAGGTACGTTTTTGAGATATATGGAGATTCTTGGAGCTTTTGGAGCATTAAGAAGAGAAGAATCCGTAGCTGATTATTTAGAGAGTCGAAGTACAAGATTGCCATCGATCAACGACACAACCTTGGCTTCGGCCGATGTTACATGACCAAGGTCGATCGATGTTGCCCATCTGCCATCGATTACGTCCAAATCGCAGACAGATGATTTCAAGCCCAAGTTAGAGACAAGACACAAGATTACAAAATTACCCCTGGATGAGTTTTGACCTAGATTTTACTGTTTTATATTTATACTTTATGTATTACACAAGAAAAGGGAGTGCGCGGTGTGTCAGTGGCAGATCGTGTGCACCAGCATTCCATTATAGTTTTAAGATTTATTTAGGAGAGAAAATTCATAACTCCTTAGGGAGATTTGTATTGGAACCCCAGTATTTTATCTATGCATTATATTCATACTATTGTTCTTTCTTTGATTATGTCTGAGTAGTTATCAACCAGATTTAGGGTTGAATGATAGCAAACATGGATTTGCCCAAATGTAGGATTGCTAGGTTAAGTTAATATCCATCAATTGAGTTGTGCTTAGTGCTTGCATTCTAGAGTAGCTAACAAGGATCTCGAAAGTAGGACATGGACAACTACGAGAGTATGTTTTGTGCCATTATAGACTCTATTGAACTAGGTTGTTAGGCCCATGCGAGAGCTGTTTCTAATTAGCTTGATGAACATATCAATTCTCGTTCACAGTTCCTTCTGATTTCACCGTCGACCGACATTAGGCCTTAGCCGTGGATCGATGGTCTTTCCTTTTGCTCGCTTATGAGAGTTGGAGTTAAAAGGGTCATAATAGTTAGTATTTGAGTTCTAGAATATTGACATATCTGTGTTTCTTATTCCGTATAATTCATTGAGCTTGAAACCCTATATCTAGCGTATTTACATTTGTATCTAGTTAGTCTATTATCATATTTCCATATTTACACTATTAGCATATTTCCATATTGCATTTATACCTTCTAATAAGGAATATTTCCTTACATTGATTACTTGTTACCAATATATATAATTACCTAGTTTAGTCCTTAGAAATAAGAAATCTATTGTGTGCTATTGTACTCTGTATATTCGATCCGTAAGTACTATACCTGATCTCTCTTGGCAAAAGTATTATTTTGTGTGTTAGGATTAAGGGTTAAATTGAGAGTTAATTTTTTAGGGTATTTATAGCCTCCTAGAAAAATAAAAACACACTCATTTCAAGCGTTTGCGCATTTCGTCATATTCTCGGAAGTCGTTATCAAGAGGTTAAGTATAACTATCGTATTTTCCAAGCTTACTCGTCCAGATTTTTTACGAAGTTATTTCGATAAATTTAATTAAAGGATAATGTATGATACAAGCCCAGGCTATAAAGTCATAAATCCTTAAGAATATGAAAATAAAAAAGAGGGTGGTTCAAAAGTTCGATCTAATTGACCAAGTCAATCCATCTTGATGGATCGAGTTGATGATGAACATGGATCGAAGTTCACCACATGAAAGATGAATAGGCTCGTGATACAACAAAAATACTCAAGTTCTTTCAGGTACTTGTCTCAACAAAACAAGATAAACAAAGTTTTACCAGAAAACTTTAAAGGGAAACAAAAGTTTCATTTTCATTCATTATTTTAAGCCTGGTTACAAAGAAGCAAATGCAAGAGCTTACATAAGCTCGACCAAGGCTGGTCAAACAAAAATAAATAAACATAAATGAGAATAAAAATTAAGAATAAATGATAACTCAATCAATGGTTTGATTGATATGGCCATTATTGCTTGATCTTGGCCAAGTAAGGAAAACTGTGAGGTTCCTTGTATCTAGACAGCTTGGGGAGGTAAGTGAGCAGTTTTGGAACCACAATAGTCACTTGTAAAATAACTAACACCAGATCATCCAGAAATATAGATATGGAGTGCCTTGAATGTGACATGTGCGAAATAAGGCAAGTGGAGTTTGTTTGACCGGTTTTGGGAAATTAAGCCTAACTTTAAATTCCCTTGACCATTTATCCTCATATTGAGCTTGTTTGAAAGGTACGAGATCCATCTTGAATACTATGATTGGTTTTGGTTCACGACGTGCATTGTTTGGGCTGGGATCCACTTGTAAAGGCCTCTACTCGCAGCTAGATGGGCTTGGAAACCTTCAATTTGTAAAATCCATAACTTCATGATACGTGAATCTTTTAATGTGGTTCCACTTGGTATTAGAATCCTTGAAAATTGGTTTCATGGAGAAAGACTTCCTGGTTTGTCAGATATGCAATTTTGATTGAACATATGTCATTGTTGGTTCTTCGTTTTGTTGAGTTGTGCATCTGATTGTCTTATGGTGCAGCTATGGTTGTAGATTATTCTTCAGCTACTGATATAATGACCACACCCCCCTTTCCTAACATTTTATTTGAGAATATCATCAGTTGATATCATGATTGCATCATTCCCTCTTTCTTCAAAAAGTTTTGTCCTCAAAACTTGTTCATACGATATTGTGGTGTCACATGAATATAGCTGGATCTCGGCTGATGGTTCTTATTTTTCAGTGGAAATTATAGGTAATGAAGATTCATTTGCTGGATAAGGTGGTTCAGGCTCTTTTGTCAGAGAGATAATGGACACTTTCAGTTTTGGTGTTGCTGGTGGTGCACGCTTGCAGATTGGTCTTCTACCATAACGCTCTTTGATAGATTCAGGGAAATATGTTAGTATGTATCTCTTGTACATGATGATCTTAAGGCCTTCCCAAGGAATAATGGCTGGCTCATTGTAGTACCAGCGTTGTTCCTCTTCCACATCCCACAATGTTTCTGCCTCACCTCGTAGTTGATTGATCGCTAGAGGTAGTCTCTGATGTGATGGCATGTGATTCTCCCAAATAAATCTATAAATGTTTGCCGTCCAAGAGAGGTATGTTTCAGGACATTAGGCTTTAACATAGAAAATCACGAATTTCTTTTTCTTTCTTTTTTTGATTAGCAATGACAAAACAGAAAAGAAGCAATGCTGTAAGAATATTTTTGTTTTTGTTTTTTTTAGAGTAGAATGAAAAACAAAAAACAAAAAAAAACAGGATAGGTGATAGGAGCTTTTAGCTCTGATACCAAAATATGATACAAGCCCAGGCTATCGAAGGCTTAAAAGAGGGTGGTTCAAAAGTTTGATCTAATTTACCAAGTGAATCCGGCTGGATGGATCGAGTTGATGATAACGTGGATCGAAGTGCACCACAAGAGAGATGGATAGGCTCGTGATAAAACACAAATACGTAAGTTCTTGGAGGTACTGGTCTCAACAAGACAAGAGAAACAAAGTTTTACAAGAAAACTTCAAAGGGAAACAAAAGTTTCTTTTTTCATTTATTATTTTAAGTATGGTTACAAAGAATAAAATGCAAGAGCTTATATAAGCTCGACCATGCCTGGTAAAAGATAATTAAATCAGCATAAATCAGAATAAAAATTCAGAATAAATGACAACTCAATCAATGATTTGATTGATATTGCCAATATTGCTTGATATTAGCCAAGTAAGGAAAACTGTGAGGTTCCTTGTATCTAGACAGCTTGGGGAGGTAAGTGAGCTTTTTTGGAATCACAATGGTCACTTGTATATCCTCTAGCACGAGGTCATCCAGAAATATAGAGTTATGGGGTGCTTTGAATGTGACATGTTCCAAATAAGGCAAGTCGAGAGCTGGTTTGACCGGTTTATAGAAATTAATCATAACTTTAAATTCTATTGCCCATTTATCCTCATATTGAGCTTGTTTGAAATATAAGAGATCCATCTTGAAGACTATGATTTGTTTTGGTTCATTCCCTGATATGTTTAGGCTGGTATCCACTTGTAAAGGCCTTTACTCGCAGCTAAATGGCTTGGAAACTTCTAGTTTGTAAAATCCATAACTTCCTTATACGTGAAGATTTTAGTGTGATACGACTTGTCTTTAAGACTTTTGGCAGTGTAGAATCCTTGAAAATTGGTTTCATGGACAAAGACTTCCTGGTTTGCAGGATACACCTATTTAGTGAACATATGTCCTAGTCGGTTCTTTGGTTTGTTAAGTTGTGCATCTGATTGGCTTCTAGTGCAGCTACGGTTGTAGATTTTCCATAAGATACTGATCTAATTACCACGACCCTGTTCCTGACAGTTGATTTGAGAATATCATTAGTTGATATCATGATTGCATCAACGTATCAATCTTGGACGTCGATTTTGAGATTACCGCCTTGGACCCCAACAACGATCCTTCAGGTGTTTGTATCGTCTCGTGATGCTGAGGACTGGATTTTTCTTTCGAATGCCATGTTTCATGTTCGTGGGCTTAATGAGTTTATTAATCATTCGTTAGATTTTTTTATTAAGGTTTTCGTATGATTTCCGTTTTCAGGCTACACGATGATTGTTTGTTATCTCTGGGGCATTTTTAAGCGAATCGTGGATAGCCGTTCACAGCCGTGAAGTGACATTCTATGTCAAGTTTCCTTATGGCAAGAGAGATTTGGAAGATTCTTTTAGTTGGACAGCGTTTTCTTCATTGCCAATTTTGTTTTGAAATATCGAGTACAAGAGCACGAATAATTTAAAATGTGGGAGTATACACGTGTACGAATAACATGCCCACTCCCCGCCCCCCTTTTAGAGAGGAGGACAACTGAAATCATCTTGCGACGAGTTGCATACGTACCCCTTTCAAGGATCTCATAGTTCAGTTTGTTGCGATGTGATTACTTAGTGACAGTATTTTTTTCAGGTGCATTGCGTTCCAGGTTCTCGGAATCTTGACGTCTTGCATGTTAGAGATTTCATACGCTTCTGGTCAGGCCACTTTTACGACTTTGTAAGTTCCTTCCCAATTTTCCTCCGAGTTTTCCCGCGTTTTGTGCGGCGGTGTTTTGGAAAATATTGTGTAAGGCTAGATCACCTTCTAGGAACCTGTGATTACATAGTGTGTTGTGGCAGATTGTTGTTAGTTTTGAATTCATATGAGTGCTTGATCTCGGCACTCTTTTATGAGTTCGAGATCTTCTAGTAGCATCAAGTTGTTCAAGTCTTCTCTTGAGGGAGTAGTCTCCTCCGTATTCCGGGGAATGTGACTTCTGCCAGGTCATGCATTCTGTCCCATATATGAGGGCGAAGGGAGTCTCTCCCATTGTTCGTCTTGGAGTTGTGTGATGGGACCAAACGACACCTTCGAGTTCTTCTGCCCATCGACCTTCTTTAGCGTCTAGGCGTTTCTTGAGTTCGTCTAGGAAGTTTTTATTAATAGTTTCAACTTGGCCGTTTCCCTGCGGATATCTGGGATATGATTTTGTTAATTTCATTTTCCATTTTATTGGAGAATGCCTCGAACCTGGTTGAGATGAACTGATATCTGTTGTCTTTTACGATCTTGTACGTTTTCTGATCTTTTCATGCTTGGATATAAATTATTTTATTCCTTGTCCAGGATGAAATATATGAATTTTGTTCTTTTATCCGTATGCAAATTGATTTGGCTTATGTGTATAGTTACTTTGACATCTCTAGCTCATATTTTCTTAAGGCACAATATATGGGGAGGTTTTTAGCCATTGATTTTTCCATGACCTATTTTGGAGACCCTAGCTCGTAAGATTTTACGTATTAATTTCTTACGAGGTAGTGATAGGCGTGTTAGGTCGAATCAATGGCTGAAAAGGTCCGTTGGCTAAACTTTTTTTAAACTTGAAGTGTTAAGATTTGGGATGCACCTTATGAAGGCTGCCTACATACCCTTGTCGAAGGGATCAAGCCTTTTGTAGTTCATCTTGGGGTTAAGATTCTTACGACCTGTTTTCCAGTGAGACCTTTATGGTCTAGTTATGTGTCGTGTAGATATTATCGAGCATGTTTCTGCTGATGGCATTTTGTATTGGACCTTTGTCGGCATCAAGACTAGCCTTGTAAGCTATTTGCTTTGGATTTATGAACTTGTGGACTTTCTCCTTTTAAAAACATATTGAGTAGCCATATGCATAGATGACAGAAAGAGTATTAGTTGTCATCTAATTTCTAATGCTCAGCGGATCGTTATACTTTTTTGTTGTGTAAGATGAGAATATTCGAAGGCTTTTAGTTTTTGGAGTCTCATAGACGCAAAATATAAGCGAAGGGAAAAATTTTGGAATCTCGTATTGGTATGTTGATACTATTCCTTCAGATGTGTAAGACCAGTGTTATGGGTTTAGGGAAAGACCTAGGCTTAGTATTTGGTTAAGGGTTTGCGATGAATGTTTTGGCTTAAATTACCTGTTGCGGTTTCGACCTGATTCCGTCTCAATATTGAAGTCTGCAAAAACTTATCGGTTTATGTGACTTGCATCGATCGGGAACCAAGCATCTCTCCAAAGACAATTTTGAAGTCGTCAAGAAGTGCTGACTACGGTTTGAGTTTGAGCCTTCGCGAAGGATGTGTGTTTGAGAATATGTTAGTGTGTATGACTGTTTCAGTTTTAGTGACAGAACTTTTATCTAGGAAGAAATTTTAAGTCAAATTCTAGTTCTTCGAGTGTCTGCGACGCTCGTGGCACTAAAGACTGGATTTTTCTTTCGAGTAAAAAATTACTTTATGAGGATGTGTTAGAGAAGTTTTTCGTGTTTGGCGTGAAGGTCTCGTTTGACCTTGTGGCCAAGGAATACTTTGGTTTGTTTGTTGAGATTGAGCAGCCGAAGTTTGTTTGTTTAGCAAATTAACAGAAATTGATTTCGTACAGATATTTACTTTCGTATGTCGCATTTCTTGTTTGTGGGCTTAGATATGTTTGGCGGTGTTACAAGGGTTTTGTTTCAACCTTACTACAGAGAAAAGTTTTTGTTTGTTTGCGAATGTTTCACGGCCTAAGCTGTCGTTTTTCTTTGGATGTTAAATTGTTTGATTTCTTATCGAGGAATTTTGACCAAGGGGTCGCGTAAAATTTTCCCTTGGAAGAAGCGTCTTCCTTCACTGTGTTTTGTGAAGAGTTGGCCTTCCAAGATTTAATTCATGTATTATTTAAGGATGTTTCCTATATTTCTAGAAGCTTTGGTACGAATGTTTTCTTATATGCCGCATTTCATGGGTAAAACATTGCGGGGTGAAAGTGAATTGTGCAGTGTATAGGACTTGGTCGATTGAGCACAAGTTCAAATTTTCTGTTAACCGTTTGGTTGTTTAGACTAAGTCTTGTTATAAAGAATTCATCGTATGATTTCAAGTTCTAGGCTATATGATAATTATTTGTGTAATCATCACTTGGCGTTTTTAGACAAATTGTGGATTGTCGTTTTGTCGTTAAGTGATTGGATGGAGCAGCGGTCGCTCAAATGTTTTGGCTTGGAATGAAGGTTGTGTTCAGCCGCATAGCCGAGGAGTTATTGGTCAAGGATCATGGTACTTCTGTGTTAACGTTAAGGTCAAGTTAGTTTAGAATTGTCCTTAAACGGGATGCCTAATTCTGGTTCGGGATTTCACGGGAAGGCATAATTGGCCGAGGGCCAAAAAGCTTTCGTCGATATTGATAGGCCAATTTTTCCGTATTTTACCGTCTTAAAATGGCCAATTACGGTAGAAATCGATTTTCCAGTTTAGATTTTCAGATATACAACGAATGTTTCGTATGGTGCTTTCTTTAGTCATTCAAAAATTGTTTCGTTTTTTTCCGAGGAAGACGAAGTCTAAGAGGCTTTATAAAGAACCCACGCGGAGTAAGTTGCAGTATGATTGCCTGCTCAGATGTAACCGAGGGAAGTGAAAGGCAGAAGACAGGGAGATGAGGGGCTAAAGAAAGAGATCTGTTATGTCGTAGTGCAAAGAGATAAAGTTTAGATTGCTAGGCAAAAGTCGGATCACACAGCTTTGTTTTTGTTATACAAAATACACTTCTTCGTAAAATATGTTATGTTTATTTTCGAATGTTGCTTAGTATGACTTGATATGACTGTGCGAAGGATTTTTCGTGTAAGTTTTACAAGGACCTCTCATAGAAGTAAATGGAGAGTGTCTCTCGCAGATTACTCGTGATGTTTGCGAGCGAGGATTAGGTTTTCCTCATTCGCGTTTTTATATTGTGAAGTCATTTTGAATGTTACCGATCTTTTATTCCCGTAGATTTTTCCGTACAAAATGTTGTAGTTATACGAAAGTAATGGATGACCGATTTTATGAAGATAGAAAATCGGCACTATGTAATGAGATGTCAAAGTAGCGATGTTTCAGCAGATTTTACGAGAAATGTTGCTGCTTTGATTTTGATCTATGGTGAAAATTACTTGGAGTCACTCATGGAGTTTTGCAAAAGTTTATTTTGTGACGATCGAGTCGCATAACGTTTTTCATAGGTTTTTGAGAGGATTCTTATGACATATTCATTTCTCGAGCGGAACGAATCGGTCAACCAGCGGTAGATCCATCCAACATCATCTTTAAGTTGACCCATATTGTTGATCATCTCAATCCTTGAAAGAAAAATGTACACAGCCCTTTAAAATATTTGTTCAGCCATTTTCTTTCGAAAAAAGGAGGGAGTAGGTATGTATACTATGCTCGTATACTCCCATACTTTTATTTTTTTTTGCCTCAACATCAAGAAAAACCTTTCTACAAAGCAAACTCTTATGACATTAGGCAATGAAATTACCAAGTCAAATATTCCAAAAGGCAAACGACAATCTAAGATTCATCTTAATGCTAGCGGCATACCTAAACAGTTAAAAATATAGTCTCAAGAAATCTACATCATCTCTTATCTCAATCATGTAACCAGACCACCTGTACCAACATTGGACTAATAACACGACGGTTTGCTGAAGTCTTGAGGATTTCTTCTGCTTAGCAAAAAAAATTCTGTATGAGAGTCAAAAATTATACAAGAAATCTTTAAACATCAAAAGCATTGCTCACGGTTTCCGTTGAACCAATTGTGTCACGAAAAAGCATCAAAAAGCATTTGCGACAAAGCAAAACTGAGAACACAAGTAGCTGCGAGCATAACAAAGGCAACACTCTCTCCCTTCTTGTTGATTGATCTACCGTTGGTTGACTAATTCTTTCTCCTCTAAAAATGAATATGTCATGAGAATTTCTCTTAAAAACCTACAAAAACATATCTCGCAAACACCTTCACGAAATAACCATAAGTAAGACTTCATGAGTGACTCGAAGCAGCTTTTACTAAACATCGAAATTAAAGAAAACTATTTTCTCCAAACAAAAATCAGCTTCACTTTCATCATAAAACCGATCAACCACTACTTTCGTAGAATTAAAACATTTTATACGAAACAATCCGCGGTAAAACAAGACAGGTATCATGCAAAACAAGTTTGCAATAAGAAAACGTGAATGAGGAGAACCTAATCCCTGCTCGCAAACATAACAAGTAATCTGAGAGCGACACTCCATTTACTTATATGAGAAGCTCTTCTTGTAAAACTTACACGAAACACCCTTCGAATAATCTGATCGAGATATATGGAGCAACTTTCGAAAATAAACATAGAAAATTTTAGTGTTAAGACTATTTTTGTATCGCTACAAACTAAGATGTATTATTCGTCTTTCGAAGAAAAATCTAAACCTTATCTCTTTGCACTACGATCGTACAAATCTCTTCCTTAGCCTTACGACTCGCTGGCTTCTGTCCCTCACTTACATCCGAGAAAGCCATTTTCCTGTGACTAACTCCTAATGGATTCAGTATCAAGCTTCTTAGGCATTGTTTTCCTCAGAAAAAAAACAATTTTCATACGAAATACTTCCATTACAGCTTTCTTAACTGAAACAAGTTATATGAAAACAATTTTCATACGACTAAAGGAAGCATTATACGAAACATTTATCGTATAACTGAAATCCAAAGTGGAAAACCGTTTTTCTACCACAATCAGCCGCCTTAATGCTTGAAACTAAGTCAAAATTTGCTTATCCATCTCAACAGAACTCTTTGGCCCTCAGCCAATTATGCCTTCTCGTAAAACCCCGAATCAGAATTTGGCATCCTCTTTAATACAATTCTAAAGTATCATGATCTTAGTGCTATAATGAAATTGGCATGGTTTAATCCTTGACCTACAAACTTTCACGGCTATACAGCTGAACACAGCCTTCACGCCAAGCCAAAGCGTTTGAGCGAACACCGCTCCACCTAATGACAGAACAGAAAAATGACAATCTGCGAATCGTCCAAAAACGTCAAGTGACGACTACACAAATAATCACTGTATAACCCTTAAACGAAAAACATACGATAAAGTCTTCATAATAAGACTCATTTCTAACAACCAAAGTACCAAACGGTTAACGAAAAAATATGAATTTATCGTCAATAATCCAAGTTCTATTTGCTCCATAACTCACTTTAAGCCCGCAAAGTTTTACCCATAAAACCTGGCATATGAGGAAAACTCGTAAAAAAGCTCCTAGATCTATACGAAACAACCCCCTAAAAATACACGAAAACAAATCTAGGAAGACTAACACTTCATGAAGCACAGTGAAGGAAAATGTTTCTTTCCAAAGACAAACTAACACGACCCCTTGGTCCTACTTCCTCGATCACAAATCAAACAATTTCATATCAAAACAGAAAACAGTTTTGGCTGTGCAAAATCCGCAAACAAACCTGAAGTATTCCTTGGACACAAGGTCAAACGGTACCTTCAGGAAAAACGCAAAAAAACTTCTCTAACACGTTCTCATAACGTAATACTTTACTCGAAAAAAAAATCCAGTATTTAATGCTGTGAGACGTCGCAAACACTCGAAGAACAGTATTTCGACGTAAAATATCTTCCTATGTGAAATTTCCGTCTCAGAAACTCAAACAGTCACACAGACTAACATCTAATCAAACCCACATTCTTCACGAAGTCTCAAACTCAAACGGTTAACACTTAACATTCCATTTGTTGCTGATCAAAACAGACGAATTTTAACGTCCTAAGTATACTTAGCCATCTCCCCTCATAGAGTTAGGCTATCATAGATCCGACATAAGGATAATACCACATTATAAAAGAAATCCAAAATTTTTGGTCAGTACTTCTAGACTACTACGAAATTTTCGTTTGACTAATACTTGGTTCCTGATCGATGCAAGTCATATAAGCCAAGAACTTTTTGCAGACTTCATTCAATATTGAGACGAAATAAGGTCCAAACCGCAATGGGTGATTTAAGCCGAAAAGTCATAGTATCAACAAACAGATACGAAATTCTAAAATATGTCCTTTCGCTTATATTTGTACGCTTATGAGACTCCATGAACTAAAATCCTTCGAGTATTCTCATCTTATAAAACGCAAAATATAACAATCCGCTGAGCGCCAGAAATGAGATGACAACTCACACAATTTCTCTTATCTTTTGTATGGTTGATCTATACATTTTCAACATGAGATAACCAATGTTTTTATAAATCCAAAACAAACAGCCTACAAGGCTAATCTTGAGGCTGACAAAGATCCAATAGAAAATTCCATCGGCAGCAACATGCTCAAAAATCTACACATGATACATAACTAGACCGCAAAGGTCCTACTCGGAAACTAGGTCGTAAGAATTTTAACTCCAGAACGAACTACAAATGGCTTGATTTTTTCAAAAGGGTACGTATGAAGCCTTCATAAGGAACAACCCCAATCTTATCATATCTTATTCTTATGAAGAAAAAAGAGCGAGCCAACAACTTTAACTTTCAGGAAACTGTTTTCGTCAGCGGACCTTTTAGTCATTGATTCTACCTAAACGCCTATCACTACCTTGCAAGAATTACATGTATAATCTTACGAGCTGGAGGGCTAACTGTTGGGGTCAAAATCATTCATCTAAATAATAATGGCTAAAATTTTCCGAGAAATATGCCTTAGATAAATATGAGGTAGAAATGTCAAAGAAACGACACCGCATAAGCCGAGCCTATTTAATAAGGGTACGAGAACAAAACTTCGTGTATTTTATCTTGGACAAGAAATGAAAGCATTTCTATCCAAACATGAAAAGATCGGAAAAACGTCCGTGCAAAGTTTTTTGCGATAAATGACAAGTTTTACGAAACAATCGTCTTTAGAACAAAATTCTGAAAGTTTTTGCTGAAAAACCTTATAGGAAAATCTGTGAGATAATCTTCCATAAAACAACTTTCAAAAAATGTTTACAGAAAAACTTGTGTAAAACAAACAAAATACTTCTGAAACTCTACGAAGCAATCAATGGAGAGAATTAGAAAGGAAGAAAGGCATCAACACAAGCTTCCTCACTCTTCCGCATCGCCACATCTATCTATTCGCCTGACAGTGCATCTCATTTCCACAGAGGCTCTCATCTCCCTCATAGCCTCTCTCATCGCCCTAATATGCTCTCTAATCACCCTCATAGCCACAAACATGCTCTTTCATCGCCCTCACTGGCTCGTTCATCGCCGAATTTGCATCTCGTCACCATAGAGGCTCTCATCGCCCTCATAGCCTCCCTCATAGGCTCTTTCAATGCCTCATAGCAACACACTCTCTCATCGCCCCCATGGATCTCTCATCACCGTCATAGGCTCTCTCATCGCTCGACAGTGGATCTCATCACCACATAGGCTTTACATATAGAAGCTAAAGGTGTGTGTATGATATTCTAGAAATCAAACTCTAATGTATGGATATCCAGCTGACGCATGTGAGTCTAATAATTATCTAAGTCCAATATTCCACCTTTTACTTGTAGACACAAAGTGACTCTAAATCATTTTTATCTTTCTAGCATCGATCGACAATACCTTAGATCGGGTTTATGGTCATATCCGATAAGTTCACGAAACTTCTTAGACATGTTGTCGCATGTATCTAGCAACCAAGCTCAAAAGAATCAATTAAGGTGAAGAACCTGCCGCGTAGTTGTCTAAAATCCTAAGATCGGGGTTCTATTTATCTACTCTAGAACAAAAGCATTAACAACAATTCTATTGATTGATATCTTTATCAGATTAGCAATTCTATAATTTTGGCTAATCCTTCACAACCCTAATAACCCTAAATCTAACAAGGTGAAACTACTCAGACATGATCAAGCAAAGCATGAAAATATATAAGGTTAAGATATCAATGGAGATCCAATACAAATCCCTGAAGGAGTCTTGGATATTTTCTCCAAATCTACCGAAAACCCTAAAACTGTATGCTAGAAAATAAGAAAGTATGAAAACGTGTGTTTCCCAATACAATGGAAGAGCACATAATATTAGGTAAAAGTTTTCTAGGGGTAGTCTTGTAATTGTGTGGATCTTTGGGCTTAAGTCAGCCATGAAGAAGTCGGCCCGTCTCGTGCTTCTCTATCGATCGACGCCAAGAGATGTTTATCGATCGATAATCTATATGCTACGAGGTTCTTCTATCTTTTGGTCCAAATTGCTCCATAATCACCACATCGCTCCAAATTATACATGAACCTATAAATATTCTAAAAAGACTCCATAACGTAATAAATAGACTTTAAAACAATTATATACCATGGATAAAAACTTGCTAAATCCATGGTATATCAACTCTCCCGAGACTTACCCTTTTGCTTGTCCTCAAGAAAAACACATAGTAGTCTTATGAAAGAGGTTTGAAAACATCAGGGACTCATATAATTTAAAATCACTACTCTCACTTCTGCAAATATGAATAGGTGGTACTGAGTCAATACTAACCATAGAGATGTTTTAATGTACTACACTCTAGCTTATTCACCATACAATACAACACACAACTCCACTGACAGCGCCTGACTACCCCTCTACTGACCTCATTTCTGGATCAATATAAATGTGTAGGCTATATCTTGGGAGTATCGATCAAGAGACACATGGACTCAACTCAAGCAAGTATTTGGACCTATATGCAACCTCTATCTGCTTATTTGCCTCTCTTGTCTCTTCTCTCTTCGATGAATTCTATTTTTTAGTTGGCAATGTGTAGGAGAATAATGGTGTCATAGGTAATTTACT
Organism: Moricandia moricandioides; assembly: GCA_905132885.1. NCBI lineage: Eukaryota > Viridiplantae > Streptophyta > Magnoliopsida > Brassicales > Brassicaceae > Moricandia > Moricandia moricandioides. The sequence continues at coordinate 51,353 of CAJHQQ010000794.1, forward strand.
ACCCCTTTCATCCAAAAATGTGTGATCATTCCTTTTGAAATTAGAATAAGGGGGTCACATGAAATTTTCCTACCCCTCTGCATCTTTCAGGAAATCATCTCAACCTTTTATAATATGGATGCTGAAGAGAGGCGAAAGGGGAACCAGGGACATTAAGTCTAATACCTTATAGACTCTCAGGAGGATACTGATTCAATGTATACCAGGCCCCAAAACAAGCGAGTAAAGATGATTAAGGTCAGTAGTCAACTTTGGTTTCTCAAGACATTCTCAACAGGTGTGGATATTAGTGGTAGATGATACACTGCGGTGTTTCCATCTAATACATTCTACAGTCAATAAATTTAGATGGTGCTATAGAGTGGTTAGAGTAGCAATAAAATTTTAATTGGATCATTTATCCATTTCTTTACTCAGAAAAACTTAGTAAAAACTCAAAATAAAACACAATATCAGTAAACATCCCCCCATATATAAACAACACTGCCCCCAGTGTTTTTCAGTCGAAGAATGGCGGGTAAAATAAATCAAAAGTACACAATTTAACTAGGAAGAGCGGTATGCCTACTCAATGGGTATCAGTGTCAATCGACACAGTGAAGTGGCGATCGATAGGTGCTGGTGATGTGCTGTCGATCGATACAGGTATGTCATATCGGTTGATGCTTATTGCAGTGGTCTCATCGGATCATTTTCTTTTCAATTTTCTGAAACAAAGTAAACACGAAATATCAGCAAAAATTTAAAATAAAACTAAATAAAATATTCCCAATGGGTTGCCACCCATTAAGCGCTTCGTTATAGTAATGTAACTTGACTTTTTTGAGGTTGTTGGCTAGAATGGAATACTAGTTTGGAAACAAGTATCAACATCCTGTTTGCTCATCGCGAACCAGGTAACAACAAAGCTCTTGATTTCTTCTTCACCTATGGTTTTGTACTCTTGCTGCATGTTAATGATCTGATGTGTATAAACCAATTTATGCTGCAGATCTTCCATTGTTTTTCTTATCCAAGCAATTCTGTTGTTATGCATCGATGTTTTGGTAGAAGTATTCAAATATCTTATCTTGATCCTTCCACATCTTATTTAGTAGATCCATGATTTCATCTCTACAGTATGTATCATCATTAGGCGGGTTTGGGGGTGTAGGATGAACTCCAGGCATCTGAAAACATCACTCATACTGTGGTAAACTCAGATATTTCCCTCATGATTTACAGCCATCTCTAGTATTGCTTCTATATCCTCCTTAAATACAATGATGATCCTTCCATCCAGTGCCTGTGCATTACCATCTTCATATCTGTATACTCCATACTCATCAGGATGCACTACACAGATCTTTCGTCTTGAAGGTGTAGAAGTTTCAATCGCAAAGTTCTCACAATAATGTTCATTCGCAAACTGCCGATCGATGCTCCAATTTGCCCGTCAATCGTTGTCTCAGGTTGACTGTCGAACGATGCCTCAGGCTGAGTGTCGATCGATGCCTCACCGTCTGATTCTCGTTCTACGCTAGAATTGGAGTAAAAAACTACTGTAAGCCCTGGATCATCTCATATCTCAATGTGGGGCGTGTGACCTTTGACAATTCTCACTGGATCATAGTAGACAGTATGGTCTATGAGTGTCAGCCACAACTGATTAGTCTACACGTTGCAGACTTCTCCTACAATAGCCATGAATGATATCCCAAGTTGTAGAGAAGAATTCCTGTATATCTTGATATCCATCACATCAACGTCCATTGTAACTGGGGCATTGCCAATTTTCACTTGAATGTTTCTGATGATTCCTCCTGAAGTCCCCTTAGAGCAATCCACAAAAGTGATCGAATCCTAAAGCAAGATACTGACTGAAGAACATGTGTTGCAGAGTTCACAAGGGTAGTTGATGCCTACTTGATATATTATAGATTTTACCTATTTTACCTATGATATATATAGTATATTTGGAGTCTTTTATATGCATTTGGTATGTTTTAGAGTATTTACAGGTCTAGGTACTTATTGGAAGCAATTGGAGCTTTTAGACTACTTTGGAGCAATTAGGATTCCCCAGAGAAACTCAGAGTCGGACCCAGATTTATGAATGGACCATCAATCGACATCACACACTGTGCATCGATCAATGGTGAAGTCGGCATAAAGATTGAGAAATTACATGTTTTACCCAGAAGTTTCATTAATTGCAAGACAAGTCCCTGGCCGAAAATTAGACTCTTAATTAGGGCTTTCTATCTTTGTTAAACCCTAAGCTGTATTAATCAGAAACTAGGCAGCCGCAAAGTTACTCCAGAGTTTTAGAGTTGGAATACATTGATTGGAGAGAGCGATCTGATCATCATTATAGAGACGATCTTGAACTCCTTATCTTTTTAATCAGTTTATTCTATGCAACGTATTAAGAATTTATTCATGTTCTTTATTTCTATGTCTGAGTAGTTCTATATTAGATTTAGGGCTATTCAATGGTAGTAATGTATTACTGATTTGATAGAAATTGTTAGGATAATCTTCTTGGTTCTTTGTTTAAGTTTCACTTAATGCTAAGTTGAACTTGATCACGTCAATATTAGAAATTAGGGTTCTATAGCGCAAGCGAGAGCATGGCTATAACCTAGAATCTATCTTATACGATATAAATAACTAGTAACAAACAAGAGTTGAATTAGAAGTTTAGAGAACCCATGGAACCGCGTAACAAGTACTGTTTAGAATGAGCATCAATTGATGCGGGCTTATTGCCGTCGATCGACGCTCAGCTGAGATGCACGAGAGCGATCTCCTAAACCCTGATGTTTGAGTTTAGAACAATACTTAATAAAACCCTAGAAATCTATTAATCTGCATTATCCAAAACTACTTAAGAATTTCCCTTAAGTCTAATCTCCAATTCTAAATCCTTACAAACCAAATTAATCTTGAAATCGCTTTTATTGTTATTGTCATAATTCATCTAGCTTTAATTTGAAAACAAGAAGTCTATTGTGCAATCTTAGAGTCTCTGTGGATTCGATCCCTAAGTACTACACCGGACCTCATATTTGAGAGAGTAAAGTGGGAATATAGGGATAATTTGAAAGCGAAATAAAACCCCACATCAAATATGGCACTGTTTCCGGGGACTCTTTCTTATTGCCATTAGATTTCGTTTATAATATTGTCTAGATTTTTCCATTACTGTTTGCTAAATTATTCTTTCCCTAAACGTTATGACACATGAACTTAAAGGAGAGAATATGGATTCTGGACAACAATCATCGATCGACGGAGGTCATCTGGAATCGATCGACGTTAGTGCACTGCTGTCAGGCGACACCTTTCCATTGCCATTGATTGATACTGATCAGCCGGAAGCAGGTAAGTACGCTTTTATTGATTCTGATAATAAGAAATTAGTCTTGATAGAACAAATGAACAATAAAAGCAACGAAGCAAGCCAAATAATTAATTATCAGGGAGCTGAAATTTCCAATCCAATCAAATCACTAAATCTCCAAAGAATGAAGTAAAACATGAATTGCCAACGCTTGAATACCTAAATTCAAGAAGAACCTATTCCAACAGGTCTGAGATACGATTATCTAATAACCATGCTAGAAGCTCTTAACCTTATATTGATTTCCTAATTATGGTGCGAAAAAATCAGTTCAATGGTTTTCCCACTGAACACCCGAACGATCACATCGAGATGCTAGAAGACATGGTGAACGATGATTTCAATCGCTGCAAAATTTTTCCTTTCTCCCTAGAAGGTGACAACAGGAGGTGCCTGAACCGGCTACCACCAGGATCCCTGACTTGTTGGGCAGATATTAGAAGTGCCTTCATCAACCACTTCTTTGACGAGGAGAGATATTGGGAAGCAAGAAAGGAAATATCCACTTTTGTTCAAGGTAGCCGGAAATCCTTTAAAAAATTCTGGACGAGGTTCAAAAGCTACCAACTTTCATGCTCATACCATGGATTCTTAGAACCCCAACTCATCAACACTTTCTATAGAGGACTAAACCTAGACTATCAAACCATCCTTGATACAGCCAGCGAGGGGAACTTCGGCACCTGAAGCCCTGCAAGCGCTAAAAGATTGATAGAAAACATAGCCTTGAGTAGAGCTTTCGAAAAAGGAGACACTGAAAGGGAGGAACCATCATTGTTCACAGAGGAGAAACACTCGATCCGAGCTAGAAAAACTCTGGCATCAGTTGCAACCATTATGCACGGAGATACCTTATCTCAACACTACGGTGAGGAAAATGCTGCCCCTTCCAAAATTGAAAAATAAGTTGAGTTCTTTGATGTGATGAACCTGAACGATCAACTATTTAGGAAAAACGATAGCAATTTCACGAGAAACTATGACACCACTGTGAATAGAGACAAAAGAAGTTCATAGTCAAAAATGAACCAAGTCTTCACTGGAAACCGTAGAATAGCTGCCGACATCAATAAAAAATTAGACATGATATACTCAGAGATGACAGAAAAAATTGACACTCTGAGCGAACACATTAAGAGAATCGACAACCAAGTGGCAAGCAACGCTATGTCCATCAGGAGAGAGGACGGATTCTTACCTAGTAACCCAGGAGCCATTGCAGTGTCGTAGCTTTACGAATCGGTTGACAAATTACCCCTGGCATTAAATAGAGCTTTACCATCAATGAATTCAAGAAAATCTCGTCAGATGGAAAAGAAAAATCGCATCCCATCCCGCTCAAAATTTACGAAAAAGATCCTCAAATCCTTCCTAAAATTGAAGCATTAGACCAAAATAAAGACTTTGAAGAATAGATTATCGAACCTAAGGGAAATAACATAGACATGGGAGACATCGATAGACATCCCTTACTGGACATCGATCGACAGCCCTTACCAAAAATCGATCGGCGTCCTGAAGGAAGAATCGACCGACGCTCTGATCCAGAAACAGCCGAAATGGTTAAGACAAGGATTTATCAAGCAAGAGCCCCTTTTCAGTCAAAGAATGCTAAGAAGAAGAAGAAGCATCTAGAAAAAGCAATATGCAAGAAAACGTTTGACAAAGTAAACATTGAGATGCCACTAAGCGATGCTATTCACATCTCGCCTGCTATTAAGCAATACGTGAAAGATTCAGCATCACGAGAATTCCATGAATCGGAACACTTCATGATGATGGTGTCTGAAGAGATGAGCGAACTGATTCAAGGGAAAAGTTCAATTAAACTCCCTGATCCCGGTAGTTTTGTTTTGGACTGCACTATTATCGATGAGAGATTTCAAATATCCCTCTGCGATTTAGGCTCTAGTGTTAACCTGATGCCTTATTCAGTCGTAGTCGCTCTTGGGATAACACAGTTTGAATCTACCAGGGTCACACTCATTGTATCTGATAAATCAACTAGAATTCCGAAAGTTGTACTTGAGGACGTACCCGCATGTATTCATAACTGCGATATACCTGCATATTTCATAGTGCTTAAATACGAGCGAGAACCTCGATATCCCATTATCTTAGGAAGGCCTTTCCTGGCCACTGCCCGGGCGATCATTGATGTCAGAGAAGGACGTATATGCCTCAACATAGGGAAGATACGAATGGTCTTTGACATGGAAAAGATTGTGAAACACACTCTGAACGACGGTTAAACCTATCATATCGATTACCTCTCGGATCTAGCAGAAAGCTCATAACAGACATATGCTCAAACAAACCTCTAGAGAAAACAAGCACATCTCCTAATGGCGACATTCCTGCGTTATAAGATCGCACTGAAGAGTACGCAAGGTTGATGGACACCACAGAAGAAATCTTCAATGTAGATCTTGACAAACTCGATCCATCCATCCCCGCTGATCGACACGCCAATGTCGCCATCGATCGACAGCGTACTGCGACCGACGACTGGAGAAAAGAAAAGGCACCCAAAATCGAGCTCAAACCACTTCCAACCGGTCTTAAATATGCTTTCCTTTAAAAAAATTACTATCATGTCTTCATAAATGCAAACTAAAGTAGCAGAGAACAAGTAATGTTGCTGAATTAACTTTGGAAGCACCGCAAGGCTCTAGGTTATTCGTTAGATGACATCCCGCGAATTTCCCCCAATTTATCCATGCATAGTATACACCTTGATGATGAATAAAAATCTTCCATCGAGCATTAGAGAAGATTGAATCCTAATCTGAAGGAAGTAGTTAAGAAAGAAATCATGAAACTATTAGAATCAGGCGTCATTTATCCGATCTCATTTAGCAACTGGGTCAGCCCGTTTATGATGTCCCAAAGAAAGGAGGAATTATTGTGGTACATAATGACAAAGATGAATTGATCCCTACTAGAACTGTCACTGGACACAAAATTTGTATCGATTACAAAAAACTAAATACTGCCACACGAAAGGATCATTTCCCTTTACCCTTTATCGATCAGATGTTAGAAAGGCTCGCAAAGCCCGAATACTATTATTTTCTCAATGGGTATTCCAGATTCTTTCAGATCCCCATACATTTGGATGACCAAGAAAAGACCACATTCACGTGTCCCTATGGAACATTCACGTATCTCCGGATGCCATTCAGACTCTATAATGCCCCTACGGCTTTTCAACGATGCATGATGTCAATATTCACTGATATGATCGAGGACTTCATGGAGGTTTTCATGGATGAATTCTCAGTCTACAGTCTGAATTTCAATCCTGTCTCGATAACCTGTGTAAGGTATTAGCTAGACGCGAAGAGAAAAATCTGGTTTTGAACTGGGAAAAATGTCATTTCATGGTTAACCGCCGAATTGTCCTAGACACAAAGTCTCAGCAGCCTGGATTGAGGTGGACAAAGCAAAGATTGACGTAATGAAAAAACTTCCGCCACCCACAAATGTCAAAGACGTTAGAAGCTTCCTAGGACATGCTGGATTTTATAGGCGATTCATACAAGATTTTAGCAAGATCGCTAGACCCCTTACTGCACTTCTATGTAAAGAGGTGAAATTCAATTTTACGCCCGAATGTCTCAAGGCCTTTGAAAAAATCAAATCAGCGCTCGTATCCGCCCCTATCATCCAAGCACCAGACTGGGATCTGCCAGTCAAAATTATGTGCGATGCCAGCAATTTCGCTGTAGGTGCGGTACTTGGACAAAAGAAAGATAAAAAGTTGCACGCTATATACTACGCCAAAAGAACTCTAGAAGATGCGCAACGTAATTATTCGACAACATAAAAATAATTATTGGCCGTAGTATTCACCTTGAAAAATTCCTATCCTATCTAGTCGGTTCGAAAGTTGCAGTTCACACCGACCATGCGGCACTGAAATACTTAATGAACAAAAAGGTCGTTAAGCCGAGACTTTTACGATCGATTTTCCTTCTCCAGGAATTCGACACAGAAGTCAACGATAAGAAAAGAGTAAAAAACGGAGTCGGAGATCACTTATCACGAATTAAAGTAGACAACGACATTCCTATAGATGATTTCTTACCTACAAAAAATGTCTACTTAGCCGAATGGACTTTCGTCGGTAGTGTTAGTTCGGTGCATGAAGCGGAATCGCTCGACGAGTCACTAATACCATCAGAGGATTTTAGCTATAAAGCATCGATCGATCTTTTCCATCCCCCGTCGATCAACGATGCATTTGAAAAGGACGATGAAGTAATTATTCCGCTGGCTATCAACGTCAGTTGTAATCCTTTGACCCTAAATGATGATTCTCCTGGGAACGGAAGTTCGAGTCGGGAGGTATGTGCACTAAACACCACCAATAGACCTTGGTATGCAGATACAGTAAACTATCTTGCGGCCGAAGTAGAACCCAAACTTTTCACGGGATATCATAAAAAGAAATTCTTGAGAGAAATCCAGAGAGATCACTGGGTTGAACCTTATCTTTACAAACACTTTTTGATGGCATATATCGACGATGTGTTGTCAAAAGTGAAACTCCATAAATTTTATACTATTTTCACGAATCCGATTACGCCGGACATTTCGCTATCTTTAAGACAATGTTAAAAATCCTACAAGCAGGCTTTTGGTGGCCGACTATATTTCGAGATGCTCAAGCTTATGTAGAAAAAATCGACCCCTGCCAAAGAAGAGGAAAAATTAGCAAGATAAATGAGATTGCTGGGGCATCGATATCCTGGGCCCTTTCCCTTCTTCTCTCAGAAATAAATACATACTTGTCGGTGTAGAATATGTTTCTGAATGGGTAGAAGCAATAGCGACTCCGAAGAATGATGCAGACGTAGTCGTTAAATTATTCAAGAGTATCCTTTTTTCCCAGATTTGGAGTTCCGCGAGTCGTAATCAGCAATGGAGGTACCCACTTCATTAACAAAGTGTTTGAAAACCTGCTCAAGAAACATGGAGTCCACCACCAAGTAGCTACACCTTATAATCCTCAGACCAGCGGACAAGTAGATGTATCCAACCGTCAGATCAAATAAATCCTGGAAATGACGGTTGGATCAACCCGTACAGATTGGACTTTGAAATTAGATGATGCACTTTAGGCATACCAAACAGCATTTAAAACACCATTAAGAATTACCCCATTCCACTTAATCTACGATAAATCCTGCCATCTCCCTATAGGATTAGTGCATAAAGCCGACTGTGCCATAAAAAAGATAAACTTTGATGCTAAATCTGCAGCAGAAAAGAGATTAATTCATCTAAATGAGCTCGACGAAATCAGTTATCGCGCTTACGAGAACTCAAAATTGTACAAGGAAAAAACAAAAGCCTATCATGAAAAGAAAATTATTTCACTGCATTTCGAACCAAACGATCAAGTACACATGTACAACTCTCGATTAACTCTAATTCCTAGAAAATTACGTTACCGTTGGTCCGGACCCTTCACCATCAAAGAAGTTACACCTTACGGGAAATTTGTATTATTTAATCCTAAAGGAGAAGATTTCATGTTGAATGGACAGCGAGTGAAACATTATTGGGCTAGAGCTGAAATCCCACGAACTAAGACCACACGTCTGGAAGTGCTTATTCCCGACTGATCAACTCATTTCCCGTTAAGCTAACGACTTTAAACAAGCACTGAGTGGGAGGCAACCCACTAAATTACTAATACAATAATACTATATATATATAACAAAAAATAATAATAAAAACATAAAAAAAGAAGAACTTATATATTAACAATAATTAATTAATTAAAAATAAATATATAATAATTACCCGTTATTCATGTAATTACAAAAATCTTAAGTGAATAAGGAGACGCCGACCAGACCACCAATTGATTCCCCAATATTGCCATCGATCGACCGTCGTGCGTCGAATTGGTTAACTCGACGCGACCCCGATTCATAAAACACTTTTCTCCAAACCGCCAAAAACAAACACGAGTTCTACACCCGATTTCTTTCCAAACATTTGGTCAATTTTGCTCATTTTTGAACCTAAATCACACGATTTCTAGCCTTTGTACCTGTTTAGCTCTTTAATCACTCAATTTTCAAGGTATGTTCCCCAAATCTCTTAGTTTAGGGAGCTTCTTATGGTTTGAAGAAAAATCAAATTTTTGGTAGTTTAACTAGAATGTAGAACGATTTAGGGTGCTGGAATACTATATTGGGGACTATCCATCATCTTTACACATGATTTGCACGATTTGAGCAAGTTATTTTTGATCTTGTGAACACTGATCCGCGACAGAGCGTCGTTCGATGCCCATGAGTCGACGTTGATTGACGACCATTTGATACATCGATCAACGGCTGCTCCTTTCACTTCAACATCGATCAACGGATGCTCCTTTCACTTCAGCATGGAATCACAAACTTCCCAGGATCACTTTTCTTTTTCAAACAGGTTCTCTGTTTCATCTCTCTATGAGGTGATTGAACATGGTTTCTATGTCATCGTCTGTGTCCCTTGTTTCCCTGAGAAACATCCATAATGTGTGAGTATAATAAGCTTCATCAAAAAATATATAAAAAGGAATTTTAAAAACTCTTTTAGCAAAGCCATCTCCTTTTCATTGGCTTCTCTGCGTAGATGTTTTGGGATATTTTGCCTCCTCCTTGAGTGTCCCTCGTATTGTCTATCAAGATCTGTAGATTCAGACGTGTATGTATTCTGTTCTGAAATTGTCGTTGTTGGACGCACAATCAGACTTGCGTTGAGGTTGGGTAATCGGACTGGGTTTCCACGCTGTCGATTGATGACATGCATGGAGTGTCGATCGATTCCTTTGTCTCTATGTTGATCGAGATCGTGAGCATGGTGTCGATCAATGTTAGTTGATTTACATGAGGCTATCGAGTCTGTAGGTTTCACCGTCGGTCGATGCTCGTTGTCTTGCGTCGATCGATGTGGATTGGAATTGCCGAGTGATATAGAGTTTTCCACACGAAAGTTTCTGTTTTGGGGTTTCACTTCCTGCCAGAAATTCTCATCAATTAATGCATTTATGTGGTGCCTTTGCCCAGTATCTATCTTCTCCTTAATCAGACTCTCATGTCTCCTAATGGTCTCACTTGTTTACATCACTTGATTCTCCAACTTCTTCACATGGGTACTGAGGTTTTCGAACTTGGTGTTGAGGTTGAGGTACAGATCATCTTTCTTTCCGTTTAAATCCACAGTCATCTTCTGCTGTCCCTCTAAGACTCTATCAACCATTGCTTCAATCCTGCTTCCCTGAGTTTCTGGAGGAGGATTTTGGTAGTAGGAGGATCCATATGTCCTGTCGTTGTTGGAGGGTCTTCGATGTGAATTCTGATTAAAGTTACTCATTTGACCAGTAGGAATTCCTGCTGAAACCTGGATTCCCTTGTCTCTGGATACCATTACCATCAATGTAGTTCACATCCTCTTCTTCATTCTCATCGTCTCCAGACTCTATCGCTTCTACTTCTGCAAAAGTAACTTGTTTTCTGAAAAATTTCTGGACACTATCCAGCTTTGCTTTTACCTCTTCAATCTGCTCCTTTCTTATTGTTTGAGTTGATTTCTTCCTCTCAGAATATGTATTCTTGGTACTGCTTCTAGATGCCAGATTCTCAACCAATCTTGTATCTTCTTCAGGGCTCATAGTGCTGAAATTTCCTTCACTAGCTGTTCCCAAAGCAATCTGATACTGCAGTCCAATACCTCTGAAGACAGTGCTAAGAAGCTGCACTCCGTTGAACCCATAATGTGGACAGTCTCTCTGGTATGACTTAAATCTGATCCATGAGTTTCTGAAAGACACCGAAGGCTCTTGTGAAAAAGTAGCAATCTTGCTCCTCATATCTTGAACTCTTGTGTCATGAAAGAAGTTACACAAGAAAGCGTTCTTAATGTCAGTTCCGGATGTCAGAGATCCTGGTGGTAGCTCCTTAAGACAATATGAAGCTTCTCCAGCAAGTGAGTACTTGAAGAGCTTATAGTAAAGATAGTTCTCAAGGATTCCATTGGCTTTAATAGCAGTCACTAGATCATCAAACCGCTCTAGATGATCCAGAGGGTGCTCGTGTCGCAACCCATGGTAAGGCATCTGCTCTACAAGTCCAAAGTAAGCGGGCTTGATCTCAAAACCGTTTCTCTGAAAAGCTGGAGGACGAATGGCGGATCTGTTGGCGTAGTACTAGTCTAGACGGTGGTAGTCAGCTAACGTTCTTTGAGAAGCTTAGGCGTTAGCTTCAGGTTGAGCTATTGCAGCGTCTGCTTCTGCTTCAGGGAATATAGCCCCCTAATTGTCTATCCTTTGACCTGCTGCATTACGAAGATGACCGTTGAGGTCATGCAAGTCTCCATTATCATTCTGAACCAAGAAATCAATGGAGTTCCAATACAAATCTCTGAAGGAGTCTTGGATCTTCTCTCCAAATCTACTTAAAATCCTAGAATTGTATAAAATAAGAAAGTATGAAAGTGTGTGTTGCCCAATACAATGGCAGAGCACATAAATATTAAGTTAAAGTCGGCCAAAGGTAGTCTTGTAATTGTGTGGATCTTTGGGCTTACGTCACCCATGAACAAGTCGGATCGTCTTGTTCTTCGCTGTCGATCAACGAGAAGAGGTGTTTGTCTATCGATAATCTATCTTAATGTCGACTCTGGTTGGTTCGTTGCACAGCTACGAGTTTCTTTTAAATTTTGCTCCAAAATGCTCCACAACCACCACATTGCTCCAGAACATACCTAAACCTCTAAAGACTCCAAAAAGACAGGTTAGGGTTTTCAGTCTTGTCTTTTATAAAGTTAAAGGTCGATACCTTGTAAACATACAACCATTAACATATTATATCAGATATTTAGGCTTCAAAACGTCTCTTATGAGACCTCTACCCATTGATCAAATGGTGAACACCCTATATCACAAGACGAGACTTCTTCAATAAGAGATCTTCATTGGCGACAAGAAGCAGACTGAGCTTAAGAGAGAGTCGATCTCATCCAGGAAGAAAACAAGAGGGCACAACATGCGTATTTTCATAATCAACATTTCCAAGATGACAACTAAAGGCATATGTTTCACGTATTTCAGGAGTTAAGGTGGAAACTTCCCGATCCTCAAGTACCTGAGAAAGCAAGATCTAAAAAAGAGAGCTACTTGTTTTGGATCAGTATGAGACACCATCAAACACGGATGAGCTTATTTATGTGGTCCCAGATCTATCAATAAACAAAGGCTTGAAATGAAGGCTTAAACGTTCAACCAAAGATTAATCATTCACGGCCAAAAGTGAGGACAAAGAGATTGAACCTGAACCGGTTCTTCATTGCTTTCCTAAACAGTTGAAATGAGAAAACATCCAGCTTTGAGTAATCATGTGAGTGACCTAACCAATGCTGAGGAGAGTGTACTTGATGGATCACATAAAGCACATGACTTGGCACTTAGAACTTTGGTTGAAGAAGGTTATATTACTAAATTCTTTTTTGTGATTTACTGATCGGTTTGCGTGTATGGATGCAGGACAGTCTCGTGGGACTTCTAAGGATATTCAAGGGGCTTCAAAACCTTGTATTTGAACCAGGAGGAGAGATGTGTGTGCGTAGAAACAATAGCAACACCATGGTTGAAAGCGTGCGGGTTAAGGTTTACGTTCTTAATAATGAAATTATCAAATTAAACCTACGAACTAATCTTGCCAAGAGAGGTTAAATTACAGTACTTAGGGATTGAATCCACAAAGAGCGAGGGCACATAATAGTTTTCTATAACTCCAATGGTTATGCTAGGGAAACTCTAGATAGTGGTTTTGGTTGTAAGTCTATCAGGAATAGAAAATTATCTAAAATACTAAAGCGAATGAAAATATGGAAAAACGGTAGATCTAGGGTTTTTGGCAAGTGAATTATAATGGATCGGATGCAGGGGATTTATAACATGTGAGAACAACATATGTTAACTAGTCTGACCCCATGAAATCAATTCTGGCACAGAAGGTACTCTTGTAGTTGTCCATGTCCTAAGTTCCGGTTCCTAGTTAGCTATTCTAGAACGCAAGCATTACAATTCCAAATATTGATACTACTTCATCCTAGCAATCCTATTTTGGGGCTAATTCATCAGTACCATTATGAACCCTAAATCTAACAAGTGAATTACTCAGACATGATCAAAAAAACATGATGAACTGAATAATATAATACATAGAATAATAAATGGGGTTCCAATACAGATCTTTGAAGGAGTTCATATCTTCACCCCTAAACTACTAAAAAGCTCAATCCATGAAAAATAAAAGCTTTAAAAATAAAAACGTGGTCGTCTGCCTAAACAATGGCAGAACCCATATAAACTAGGTCAAAACTCATCCAGGGGCATTCTCGTAATTCGTCTTGACTTGGGCTTGAAGTCAGCCAATACTCTGCGAGTGGGCTATCGATCGATGGTCATGATTGACTTCGACTCGTATTTAGCTGAATGTGAACAGCTACTGGGTATCTCTTCTGAATACTCTAACAAGCTCCATGATCTCCATAATGCTCCAAAACGTACATTGGCCTCTAAATACTCTAAAACTCAGACCAAACACACATAATAGACTCCAAATAGGGTCCAAATGATGGTCTAAAGCTGGTAAATAACAAGGTATATCACTGGTACAAAGAAAAACCGCCAAAAATCTGAGTTTATTGTCTACATTCATCCCTGAAGAATAGGATTTGAGATCAAATCTGTTTGAAAGAGGAGGGGCTGGTGTGACCAAAACTAGCAAAAGCAAAAAGAAGGGACATTTATTGTTAGTGATAGGGCCTGATATTTACCACTATTGTGCCATGATATCAGCCATATTTAGAGTATATTACATGTGTTTGGAGTATGCTTTAGAGTATTTTCAGGTTCAGGTATGTTCTAGAGAACTTTGGTGATTTTGGAACTTTTAGATATGCAGAACTGCGCAGATTTGTCAGATGTTTAGCTACGGATGGAGACCTTCCCACGGTGAGATTTAGCGTATCTTTTGACAGAAGATATATATATTTGAGTTATATTTCCAATGCCACTGCTTTGAGGTATATCTGACGGTTAGATCTAAAGTTATTCTCATTTTACTAAAGAGTGGTCTGTCTGCCTCGCGAGAGGAAGCTGCCAAGAAGATGAATGAGTGTGAATCGATGGCACAGCCTTACCAGCGTTCGATGTTGATCCCAGAAGACAGGCCTGACTTTTTTTTATGGCCGACTTAAGCCCAGAAGCCATCACAAATTACCAAAATACCCATGGATGACCTAAAACCCTATTTATATGTTTCCTAAGCCATTGTTGACGGCTACGCTTGAAACGCTAAGCAAGCTTTATTCTATTAATTTTTCTAGGGTTAGGAGAGAAGGTAGGAACTCCTTCAGAGTCCTCCTGGAACTCCTTTAATTCTTATTTGATTTCTATTCAACATCTATTTATTCATCTATGATTTATGTGATAAATATCATGTCTCAGTAGATCTCTTGTTAGGTTCATGATTTATTAATGGTACTGATGGATTAGCCAAAAAATAGAATTGCTAGGGTGATTATTAGATCTATCAATAGAATTGTGTTTTTGTTGCCTGTGTTCTAGAGTAGCTCATTAGAACCCTGATCATAGGATAGTTAGGCCCAAGAGAGAGCATGGTCTACTACCAGAATTAATCTTGTTGAGGTAAGTTGCTAGAAACAAACGAGAGTTGATTTAGTTAATTTAGTGAACTTATCGAATTAGGTCATAAAGCTTAACTCAAGAGACCATCGATCGATGAAAGATCATTACAATCGATCGGCGGTCATTCCGTGTCAACAAGCAAGAGCTGAGACATCGGACTTAGTCAATAGATCAGACTCGCAGCGAGGTCTGGTCGTATTTTACCTCAGATATCGAGTTCTATGATTAATACCCTTAGCTTCTATCCTCTATAATCCACTTGCATGAAACTCTAGATCTTGCTATTTATTATTATTGTTTACTTACCAATCAATCAATTATCTGCTATAGTTTATTTACTGCTTATTTATCTGTTTGCCTAGTTTAATCACGACTGTATTGAGTTTATTGTGTGCTTACGCTCCTTGTGGATTTGATCCCTAAATACTACAATTTGACCTCTCTTGGCAAGAGTAGTTTGTAGGGTTAATTTGATAGAGTTTGCATTGAAATACATAAAAACCATGCTATCAGTTAGTTTAATAACTAATCAAGACAACCTGAGATGAACATTGCTAGAACTTGGGAAGGGTAAGACAGACCAAAGCTTAACAGGGATAAAGGAGACTACTTCATCCGACCACCGGACCATATAGGGAATTATAGTCAAGTCAATATGAGGTGGGATCATGTTTATGTAAAGGGGATCGAAACATACTCATCCTCAGCCACATTAGACTATTTAATCCACCTGAATATCAAATGACGTTTTTGATCAAACTTGGAGAGCCAAAGGTGCACAAGAGCAATGACAACACACTGGCTAAAGGCACAACAAACTTGGACCAGCATATGGACGGTTCTATCTTATTAAATGGAGTGGATATGATGATAATTTGAAGGAGGTGGGAATGCTATGGTCTAGATCAACCTGGAAACCAAAGATTTGAAGATCGTGTGTGAACCAGCTAAGTCAATGCTTAAGGTGTGGTTCAAGGGGCCAAACATAGAGCTTATAGGCTTGATCCATGAAGTATTGGATCAAGAGAAACTAAGAGCTCTTGATACGTCATTGAAACAACTGGGATAAACCTTCAACATCAAGGATGTTCAACCAAACGAAGATGGACAATGTGGACATGAACAGTACTCAGACAGGAGCATTCAATCAGGATCACCTTGCAGCATGGAAGAGTCGGTGAGATTGAATAGGAGACAATGGAGCTAGAGATGGTGCCAATGAACCAGAGCTTAACTTGGGATAACGAGGTCATTTTAATCGACAAATGGGCCTAAGGAACAAGTGAAATTGGCAAGAAGCAACTTGAGTCAAATTTAAGGTGAACATAGTTGAACAAGGGATTTTCAAACCCAAAAAGAAGAAGGATCGACCAGCTTTGTTAAAGTTGACTGGTTTATTAAATTTAGATGAATTTGCTTTTTGTATTCTAAACTTATTATAATTAGGATTAGGTATTTAAAAATCAACTAGGATTAGGAATTTTTTTTCATAAACCATTTAGAAATAGGATTTGATTTTCATATTAAATTAGATACATGGTTTTCTAGTTAGAGTTTTCAGACTTGTCTTTTTTTTTTAAATAACCAGGAGGTGTCTGGGCCTTCGGCCCAAATAATCCCCCTAGGCCCGGGACCAGCCGGCGCTAATACATTTCTGGCGTAAAGCATCCCTTAGGAGACTCGTACCCATTTTTCATGTGGTTAACCACCCTTATATTTAAAAGAGCCTTTTTCAATAAGAGATCTTCGTTGGCTACAAACGAGGTGCACTTGAACCATTATATAACTAAACAACACAAGGCATTCCAAAACATTTGTGTGAGGATCATCTAGAATGTGAGAGCCTTAAAATCTCATGGATTACCTCCCATACCATTTTCAAGTAATATTTGGGACGAGATTTCAATTCAAGACCTATTTAAGAGGTATCAAGCTCTTTGAGCTATATGAGACTGTATCATTTAATATTTTACAGCCAGAAAGATTTATTCAGATAATTTTCATTCTCATTATCTTGTTAATAAATCTTGGCAGGGAAGGACCGTCACATATTAAAAACCTGATGCGGACTTGGTTGAAAGAAGAATTATTTTTACCCAAATTCAAATTAATGTAGCTCTCCCCTGTTTTATTTTTGGCTTGGGATTGCTTTTCTTTTAAAACCCTTTTACTTGTACAATCTCTCTCATTGTTTTTTTTTTAATATCAAAAGACTATTTTATTACTCAAATTAGAGGCGGTTTGAGAATCCGAACCGGAAAAGAACAACCCACAAAAACTAAACTTCTATTAAAATCTCGAGCTGTCTTGACTAAAGTCTCTGCTATCAGGTTCTGCACCATTGGCATGTGCATGATCTTGAAGTCCTGAAATCTTCCTCTAATAGATGCTATCGCTGCAAGTTCGGTAGAGAAGTTTGGCCATGTTGTTGGATCTTGAATCATTGCAATGACATCCTTGAAGTATGTCCTAAAGTGTGATGACATGTTGTGTGTTGAAACACATTCTCCATGGACAAAACAAAGGTGAGAAGCATCTCTCTTTGTCCTCGATCCTATGAGTTGTTAATTTACAAATTCATATAGCCATTCCCAACCATATCCACCATATTGTGATTCTGAAGTTCTTGATCCATCTACCAAAAAATTGTAACATTACAGTTTGTGGTATATGTGGAAAGAATTAAGAGAACAGATTTGGCTATCTATGTCCCCAAAGTGCACTTACCTTTTTGGGAACTAATCCATTTAGAACTCCAGAGTTAAGCGTGTTTGATCTGGAGTAGTGGAAGGATGGGTCACCTATCGGGAACTGATTCATTATATCGTGCGAGTGAGGCATGTAGAATAGTCATGTGGTGATTGCAGGGTTAGTAAACAAGATTTTCGAGCCTCCGAAAAATTAACGCACCGTCTGTCACAAGGATTGGGGCCCACCGGCCGAATGAATAGGTGTGGGAGGCTCATTATCTGTGGGCGGTCGTGGTGTCACAAGTGGTATCAGAGCCAAACCCATATTAGTATGGAGTTGTGTGGGATCACACTAACATGGGTAACGATCTGGGACGCAACATGGACTTTACATTTTGTGAGAGGGGGTGAATTGTAACATCCTAGTTTGTGGTATATATGGAGAGTCTTAAAAGTATTGATTTGGCTATCTATTTCACCAAAGTGCACTTACATTTCAGGGGAACATCCGTTTAGAACTCTAGAGTTAAGCGTGCTTGAGCTGGCGTAGTAGAAGGATGGATGACCTAATTGGAAGTGATTGGCGATATCGTGCGAGTGAGTCCAAAGCAGGGAAAGGTCATGTGGTGATTCTAGGTTCAGTAAACAAGACTTTCAAGCCATGAAAAATTTAATGCCCCCCCCCCCCGTTGCACGAAATGGGGCACACAAGCCGAGTAAGTGGATGTGGAGAGCCCATTAGCCGTGGACGGTCGGGGCTTTATGATATGGGTTTTATTATGCACTCTCAAATTAACCCTATTTTGTACTTTTTACTTCCTTAAATAAAAGGTTCTGTGTAGTACTCAAGGATCGAATCCACGCAGACTCTACGATTACACAATAGATTTATTGTTTCGAAATAAAGCTAGATACAAATATTAATTGATGAAGTGATTGAAGAATTAGTTTAGTTTGTAAGGATTATTGGGAAGGATTAGACTTAGGGGAACTCTCAAGTAGATTAGGTAATGTGTGTGGACTAACGAATTTTAACAGTTTTAGTGAAGCAATGTTCTAAACTCAAACTCTAAGCTTTAGGTAAGTCACTCTTGTGATTCTGAATGGAGTATCGATCAATTGCCACTACGTGGTGTTGATGGACGCTACTTTTAAACAAATACATTTTTTTGTTTGATGTGTTTTCTAAACTACTAATTCAACTCTCGTTTGTTATTAGGGTTTTAGAATGTTATTAGAGTATAACCAAGCTCTCGCTTGCGCTACAACATCCTATAATCTAAGGTTGAGGTGAATTGTAACATCCTAGTTTGTGGTATCTGTGGAGAGTCTTAAGAGTATTGACTTGGCTATCTATTTCACCAAAGTGCCCTTACCTTTCAGGGGAACATCCGTTTAGAACTCTAGAGTTAAGCGTGCTTGAGCTGGCGTAGTAGAAGGATGGATGACCTATTTGGAAGTGATTGGCGATATCGTGCGAGTGAGTCCAAAGCAGGGAAAGTTCATGTGGTCATTCTAGGTTCAGTAAACAAGACTTTCAAGCCATGAAAAAATTTAATGCCCCCCCCCCCCCCCCCCCCCCGTCGCACGAAGCCGAGTGAGTGGATTTGGAGAGCCCATTAGCCGTGGGCGGTCGGGGCTTTATGATATGGGTTTTATTATGCACTCTCAAATTAACCCTATTTGGTACTTTTTACTTCCTTAAATAAAAGATCATGTGTAGCACTCAGGGATCGAATCCACGCAGACTCTACGATTACACAATAGATTTATTGTGTCGAAATAAAGCTAGATAAAAATATTAATTGATGAACTATGATTGAAGAATTATTTTAGTTTGTAAAGATTATTGGGAATGATTAGACTTAGGGGAATTCTCAAGTAGACTAGGTAATGTGGACGAACAGAATTTTAACGGTTTTAGTGAAGCGATGTTCTAAACTCAAACTCTAAGGTTTAGGTAAGTCACTCTTGTGATTCTTAATGGAGTATCAATCAATTGCCACTACGTGGTGTTGATTGACGCTACTTTTAAACAAATACAATTTTTTTGTTTGATGTGTTTTCTAAACTCCTAATTCAACTCTCGTTTGTTATTAGGGCTTTAGAATGTTATTAGAGTATAACCAAGCTCTCGCTTGCGCTACAACATCCTATAATCTAAGGTTGAGGTGATCAGAATCAGCTTTAGCATTAAGATCTAGTTAAACAAAGAACTAATTAGAATAATCATAACAATTTTATAACATCAGCAATCCATCAGCTACCCTACAAGAACCCAAAATCTAACAATGGACCACTCAAACATGATTGTGATAAACATGATGAATAGCTGAATGACTTGTATTGAAATAACAATAAGAAAACAAGGGAGTTCAAGATCTTAGTATGTGAATACAATAGATCTCTCTCTCCAAACGTAGCCGTCAAAGTTGCCAATCTCTAAGGAGTTGGAAAACAAGTCTCTCTAATCTCTCTCTCCAAACGTAGCCGTCAAAGTTGCCAATCTCTAAGGAGTTGGAAAACAAGTCTCTCTAAAAAAATCCCACTTGCCAGACAGCTAATTAACCTAATAAATAGTCTAAAATGCGGTCAGGGACTTGTCTTGCCAATAATGGAATTTCTGGGTAAAATTGGGATTTCTTCAAATCTTTTATTAACTCGCGAAGTGTTGACCGTCGATCGATACTCTGGGTGAGACATCGATCGATGGTTTCTGCGTATTCTTGTTCTGACTTTGAGTTTTCGGCTATGCATTCTTCAATGCTCAAGAATGATCTAAAAGCTCCAATTGCTTCCACTGAGTACATAACCTGCAAAGACTCTAAAATAATACAAATTGCGTGTAAAATACTTTAAAACTGTATATATATCACGGGTGAAATCAGGTAAAAACCATGAAATATCAACTCCCCTAGACTAATTCTTTGCTTGCCCTCAAGCAAAACACATTATGAACAAGTGAAAGGTTTGAAAATACAAGACTTACCAGCTCCTTAGAATGCTGTCTCACCTAAGTTTCTGTTGCAACCACATATAGAGCATTTCCATGTACTTTTCTTAGCTAATCAATCTTCCCTACCACAACCTACCAGAAGCTATCTGACACACCCTCTAATATCCTCATTTAAATACATAATATTGGGTGCAGACTTTATCCTGGGGGTATCGATCAGAGGACACGTGGATAATTACCCAAGGAAGTGTTTGAACCACATGTAACCTTCTTAATCCTTTTCATCTCTCTTCTGTCTTCTCTGGATCTTTTTAAACCTAAAATTCAATGTACACTGATGCTGATACATTCCATCTTACCATCTTATTTTTGATTTTTTTTTTGAATGCTAACAAAGTTGTAGGCGAATAGTGGGTTCATCGGTAATGTACCTATCACTCGCTTACAAAAATGTGTGATCATTACTTTCTGATTTAGAATAATGGGGTCATAGGTAATTTAGCTACCCCTCTGCATCTTCCAGGAAATCATTTCAATTTTTTTCTTTATATATATATATTTTAGATGCCGAAGAAAGGTGAGAAGAAGATTAGAAAGTGAACTACTTTTACCTTTCAGAAGGTGAAGCCGACATCATATCCACTCCTAAACGCTCCAAAATAGTCCAAAAACTCCAATTACTTCCAATAAGTACATAGACCTATAAATACTCTAAAACAATACCAAATACATATATAGACTCTAAAAATACTCTATATATCATAGGTAAAATATGTAAAATCCATGGTATATCAATTCCCTAGACTTAACCTTTTGAAAGATGGTCCATTCATAATGCTTGTCCTCAAGCAAACAAGTCTGTGAAAGAGGTTTTGAAAAGCGAAGACTCACATAATATCTATGTATAACTGTCACCTTACGAAAAAATGTCTACCTAGCCAAATCGACTTTCGCCGGTAATGTTAGTTCGGTGCATGAAGCGGAATAGCTCGACGAGTCACTAATACAATCAATGATTTTAGCTATAAAGCATCGATCGATCTTTTCCATCCCCCGTCGATCGACGATGCATTTGAAAAGGACGATGAAGTAATTATTCCGCTGGCTATCAACGTCAGTTGTAATCCTTCGACCTTAAATGATGATTCTCCTGGAAACGGAAGTTCGAGTCGGGAGGTATGTGCACTAAACACCACCGATAGACCTTAGTATATAGATACAATAAACTATGTTGCGGCCAAAGTAGAACCCAAACTTTTCACAGGATATCATAAAAAGAAATTCTTGAGAGAAATCCGGAGATATCACTGGGATGAACATTATCTTTATAAACACTTTTTGATGGCATCTATCGACGATGTGTTTCCGAAAGCGAAACTCCAGAAATTTTATACCATTTTCACGGATCCGATTACGCCAGATATTTCACTAGCTATAAGACAATGTCAAAAATCCTACAAGCAGGCTTTTGGTGGCCGACTATGTTTCGAGATGCTCAAGCTTATGTAGAAATATGCGATCCCTGCCAAAGAAGAAGAAAAATTAGCAAGAGAAACGAGATGGAACAAAATTTCAAACTCGAAGTTGAAGTATTTGATTGTTGGGGCATCGATATCCTGGGCATTTTCCCTTCTTCGCACAAAAATAAATACATACTCGTCGCTGTAGACTATTTTTCTAAATGGGTAGAAGCAATAGCGACTCCGAAGAATGATGTTGCCGTAGTCGTTAAACTATTCAAGTGTATAATTTTTCCCAGATTTGGAGTTCCGCTAGTCGTAATCAGCGATGGAGGTACCCACTTCATTAACAAAGTGTTCGAAAACTTGCTCAAGAAACATGGAGTCCACCACCAAGTAGCTACACCTTATTATCCTTAGACCACCGGACAAGTAAAAGTATCCAACCGTAAGATCAAATAAATCCTGGAAAAGACGGTCGGATCAACCCGTAAAGAGTGGTCTTTGAAATTAGATAATGCACTTTGGTCATACCGAACAGCATTTAAAACACCATTAGGAACTACCCCATTCCACTTAATCTACGATAAATCCTGCCACCTCCCGGTAGGATTAGCGCATAAAGCAGAGTGGGCCATAAAAAAGATAAACTTTGATGCTAAATCTGCAGCAGAAAAGAGATTAATTCACCTAAATGAGCTCGACAAAATCAGATATCGCGCTTACGAGAAATCTAAATCGTACAAGGAAAGAACAAAAGCCTATCATGACAAGAAAGTTAGTTCACTGCATTTCGAACCAAACAATCAAGTACTCCTGTACAACTCTCGATTAACTCTATTTCTTGGAAAATTACGTTCCTGTTGGTCCGGACCCTTCACCATCAAAGAAGTTACACCATACAGGACATTTGTTATATTTAATCCTAAAGGAGAAGATTTCATTTTGAATGGATAGCGAGTGAAACATTATTGGGCTAGAGCTGAAATCCCGGAACTAAGACCACAAGTCTGGAGGTGCCTGTTCCCGACTGATCAACTCATTTCCCGTCAAGCTAACAACTTTAAACAAGCACTGAGTGGGAGACAACCCACTAAATTACTTATACAATAATACTATATATATATATAATGAAAAATAATAATAAAAAAATAAAACAAAAAGAAGAACTTATATATTAGCAATAATTAATTAATTAAAAATAGATATTTAATAATTACCCGTTATTTATGAATTACAAAAATCTTAAGTAAATAAGGAGTCACCGACCAGACCATCGATCGATGCCCCAATATTGCCATTGATCCACGGTCGTGCGTCGAGTAGGTTAACTCAACATTACCCCGATTCATAAAACACTTTCTAGCTCTTTGTACCTGTCTAGCTCTTTAAATCACTCAATCGTCAAGGTGTGTTCTCCAAATCTCTTAGTTTAGGGAAGTTTTTTAGGGTTTGAAGAAATATCAAATTTTTGGTAGTTTAACCGGAATGTAGAACGATCTAGGGTGCTGGAATACTATATTAGGGACTATCCATCATCTTTACACATGATTTTGCACGATTTGAATTGGTTATTTTCGATCTTGTGAACACTGATCCGCGACAGAGCGTCGGTCGACGACCATGCGATACCCTCGATCAACGGCTGCTCCTTTCACTTCAACATCAATTCTGATTTGTGCTTTTTTCATTATACGCAGATGGACGAGAGGAGAGCTAAGGGACGTTACGAGGTCGGTAGCACCAGTGCTCCACCGCGGGGTCCTCCATGCCGAGTGGAGTGGATTTAGGGTTTCAGACAAGTGGATTATAGTAGATAGAAGTTAAAGGTATTTAATCATGGAACTCAAAATCTAATGTAAAAGACACCAGCTCTCGCATGCGCGCCTAATCTATTGACTAAGCCCAATGTCTCAGCTCTCGCTTGTTGACACGAAATGACCGTCGATCGATGGCAATGATCCTGCGTTGATCGATGGTTTCTTGAGTCAAGCGTTATGACCTAATTTGATAAGTTCACTAGATTAACTAAATCAACTCTAATTTTGTTTCTAACAACCTAGCTCAATAGAATAGATTCCAGTAGTAGACCATGCTCTCGTTTGCGCCTAATTATCCTATTATCAGGGTTCTAGTTAACTACTCTAGAACACAAGCAATAAACACAATTCTATTAATAGATCTAATAATTACCTTAACAATACCATTGTTTGGCTAATCCATCAGTACCATTGATAAACCATAAACCTAGTTGATAACTACTCAGACATAATTGAAGTAAGAATAATAATCTGAATATAATGCATAGATAAAATATTGCGGTTTCAAAGCACACTTTGAACACTTAGCACAAGCTCTTGCCCCCTTTTTCAGGTGCAATACATAAAGTGTAAATATAAAACCCTAAAGTGTAGGTCAAAGCTCGTCCAAGAGTAATCTTGTAATCTTGTGTCATGTCTCTAACTTGGGCTTGAAAGTCGGCTGTCTGCGAACTGGACATTGATCGATCTTGTTCATGTAACATCGGTCGACGCCTACGTTGTATTGTCGATCAATGGTAATCTCGTACTTCATTTCCCTGCAATGATCAGCTACAGATTATTCCTCTCCAAATGCTCCAAAAGCTCCAAGTATCTCCATATATCTCCAAAACGTACCTGGACCTGTAAAGACCTGAAAACATAGCCTAGACACACATAACATACCCTAAATAAAGTCTATAACATGGTCTAAAACTGGTAATAATTAGGCTATATCAACTCCCCCAGACTTAACCTTTTGCTTGTCCTCAATCAAACAAACCTGTGAAAGATGTTTTGAAAAGCGAAGACTCACATATTGTTTAAGCATAACTGTCACCTTGCTTTATTGCAACCACATCCTATCAAGTCAATCACAGAGAAAATTTATATATTATATCCTAGTATAAAAATCAAATCCATTCTACCAACAACTTAGCAAATAAATGAAAAGTGCAGGTTTTACCTTGGGAGTATCGATCAAGGGACACATGGACTCTTACCTCTGCAAGTATCTGAACACACATGCAGCCTTCTCTGATTCCTTTCCTCTCTCTCTTCTCAATTCATCTCAGTCAATGTCTCTCTTCTTTATGCGGGTATCATTTTTTTTAATTGACTGAGATAGTTGGATAGGCTTCCATGAATCAAACCCTAATGGTTTTTGCCACCAGATCATATTCACTTCTTTTTGGCCATTTTATCTCTTTCTAGGATCATATGAATCAAGCTTTAATGGTTGTAGCCACTAAATACTGTTCGACTCCTTTTTTAATGTGAAGGGGAGAGAGAGGGGAATCAGAAGCACACAAACTATTACCTTCCATACTTACAGAAGGAATCCAATCCAATGTATACCAAATCCCAAAGCAAGCAAATAATGTCAGGATTAGTGTTGGAAATCAGCTTCAGTTCCTTCAAACTTTCTAAGCAAGTGTGATATAATGGCAGGATGATTGACTTTGGTATCTCTAGTAATCTCTGCAAATAACCTTCTAAGAATGGTGCTTATAGCATGGTTAATCAATAATAAATCTTGATCATAGTCTTCTTCTTGTCTCAATAATTTTTTTTTTGTTTTGAAAAACTTATATAGATATAAATAACAATCAAATAGCATTAGCGAACCTCCCCCAGACTTAAATTACACTGTCCCCAGTACACTCCACCCCGGATTGGTTAGAAAAAATAAATCATAAGTAATTAGCTTAAGTATATAACTCGATACCTCTCTCTGTAAGAGAGCGTCGATCGATGGTCGGATATCAGTATTGATCGGTGCTAGACCTGTGAATTCCTATTTCTTATTAAACTCAAAATAAAACACAATATCAGTAATACCTCCCCCATACTTAAACAACACTAGCGTCAGTGTTATATAGTGTGAGATTGGGGAAGAAATAAATCATAAGGACCAATTGTAACAAGGAAAAACTAATACACCTGCTCGTTGATGGTGACCGTCGATCGACACAGCTAAGTACCTATCGATCGATGTGTTTTTTACTCCGTCGATCGGCAGTGATCAAGTTTCGGTTGATGCTCTATGCAGATTGTCTTCCTCAGATTTTTTTTTGTATGTTTGAAATAAATAAATACGAAAATTAGTAATAAATAAAGAATAAAAACCAATTAAAACATACTAAACAATGGGTTGCCTCCCACTCAACGCTTGGTTAGAGTCTTAAGCTCGACTTTGTGAATGCTCTGACTAGAAAGGAGGTTGATCAACACTTGGAAAACAAGTGGCTCCATCTTCGTTGCTCTTCTGAAACCATGTACCAATGAAGTTTTTGGTTGCCTCATCTCCCTTAATTTTCTCATTCTTTATGATCTCCTTAGTAACCTCTATTGAATGCATTCTTTTTTGTAGATTTTTAATACTGCACTGGAGCATTCTACGTTTAGCAGCTTTAGTGTCTGACATTTCCTCTAGTTTCTGACAAACATCTTCCTTCATCAGGCACTAAGAAAAAGCAATATCAAAGAACCTTTCTTCTAAGTAGTGTTCTGCTGCGAACTTCTGTCTGTTGAACTTAGTATCGATCGATGGCGTAAGGTTGCCGTTGATAGATGTCACTCCATCGGGTATACTCGCATGCTGTCTCTGAAAAGTAGCCTCATATAAAATTCATCCGTTGACATCTTCTGAGCTTGGTAGATCGTATGCACAATATCATCAATCTCTGCTCTGCTGTATGTCTCCTGCTTCTGCTCCGTGTTGTCGATCGATTCTGGTACATGTTCGTCGATCGATGGCTGTTGCGGTTGTCCAAAGAAATTTCCTGATCTCTCAGCCATGAGAAGGGCGTCTGCTACATCTTTCTTTAGTAGAGTTAGAATTCTCCCATAAAGACCTCGTGGACGTCCTTCTACATCTCGGAAAATACCAAACTCATCAAGTCTGAGATAACCAGCTTTTGTTTCTTCTGGTCCAAGTGAAGGGTCTGGTTTATGTTTGATGTCGTTTAATGGCCAACATAGGCCGATTGTTGATGCTGGATTGCCTACTCTTGCGTCCATTATCCAGCCAGGTTCATCCTCATCATAATCTGAATCATATTCTTCGTAGAATTCACCATATCCTTGGCATGCCCAATTGGTGTCGATCGATGCTCTATGGTTACTGTCGATCGATACTCGATAATTAGACCGGTGCCCAAAAAGGTTTCCAGCTCCGTTAGCCATTGCAAGTATATCTGCTACATCCTCCTTCGTGACATTTAAAATTCTACCATCCATAGATCTTGCGTGACCATCGAGATCCCTCATAATACCGAACTCATCTGGTTATAGATAACCAGCTTCTCTGTTGTATTCTTCTGCTGAATCATGTTCGGTCTCTGCTTTGTGTTCAGTATCGATCGATGGCGTATGGTTGCCGTCGATCGATGTCGATTTCCCCGGTTCATGGGAAACATGAAAAACTCCAGCCTCTTCCATAGTAAGCCCTCGGTACTCGATCATAGCTTCTTCTCTGTAGTTTTCATCGTATTCGAGGTAGGCTGGGTTGTAATCGTAATCATCATGGTGGGTGTGGAACGGCTCGGGGGTATGGGTGTCGATCTATGTTGAAGGGTGGGTATCGATCGATTTCTGATGTGCAAGACTGTCAATCGATTCTAAGGTTTGGGTGTCGATCGATGCTCCATCTACTGGGACTAGAATGTTGTTAATCTGCACTGGAACATCTTTTACCATCCCTCCTGAGTTCACTCTTGAGCAGTCTACAAATGTAAACGAATCATTGGAGGGTTCCACTCTTAGGTTCAACTCCTCTGCCATAGACTTTGGCATAATGCTCACTGAAAATCCAGTGTCGCAGAGGGCGTTAGGTTCTTTATTTCCTTTGATGAAGCATGGAATCACAAACTTCCTAGGATCACTTTTCTTTTTCAAACAGGTTCTCTGTTTCATCTTCTCTCTGAGGTGATTGAACATAGTTTCTATGTCATCGTCTGTTTCCCTTGTTTCCCTGAAAAACATCCATAATCTGTGAGTATAATAAGCTTCATCAAAATATATATCTAAAGGAATTTTAAAAACTCTTTTAGCAAAGCCATCCATCTCCTTTTCATTGGCTTCTCTGCGTAGATGTTTTGGGATCTTCTGCCTCCTGCTTGAGTGTCCCTCGTATTGTCTATCAAGATCTGTAGATTCAGACGTGTATGTATTCTGTTCTGAAATTGTCGTTGTTGGACGCACAATCAGACCTGCGTTGAGGTTGGGTAATCAGACTGGGTTTCCACGCTGTCGATTGATGACATGCATGGAGTTTCGATCGCTTCCTTCATCTCTATGTTGATCGAGATCGTGAGCATGGTGTCGATCGATGTTAGTTTATTTACATGAGGCTATTGATTCTGTAGGTTTCACCTTCGGTCGATGCTCGGTGTCTTGCGTCAATCAATGAGGATGGGAATTGCCGAGTGATAAGTTTTCCACACGAAATTTTCTGTCTTGGGGTTTCACTTCCTGCCAGAAACTCTCATCAAATAATGCATTGACGTGGTGCCTTTGCCCAGTCTCCATCTTCCCCTTAATAAGGCTCTCATTTCTCCTAATGGTCTCACTTGTTTGCATCACTTGATTCTCCAACTTCTTCGCATGGGTACTGAGGTTTTCGAACTTGGTGTTGAGGTTGAGGTACAGATCATCTGTCTTTTCGTTGAAATCCACAGTCATCTTCTGCTGTCCCTCTAAGACTCTATCAACCATTTCTTCAATCTTGCTTCTTTGAGTTTCTTGAGGAGGATTTTGGTAGTAGGAAGATCCATATGTCATGTCGTTGTTGGAGGGTCTTTGCTGTGAATTCTGATTAAAGTTACTCATTTGACCAGTACCATATGAATTCTTTCTGAAACCTGGATTCCCTTGTCTCTGGATAGCATTCCCATCATTGTAGTTCACATCCTCTTCTTCATTCTCATCGTCTCCAGACTTTATCGCTTCTACCTCTGCAAAAGTAACTTGTTTTCTGAAAAATTTCTGGACACTATCCAGCTTTGCTTTTACCTCTTCAATCTGCTCCTTTCTTATTGTTGGAGTTGATTTCTTCCTCTCAAAATATGTGTTCTTGGTACTGCTTCTAGATGCCAGATTTTCAACCAACTTGTAGCTTCTTCAGGGCTCATAGTGCTGAAATTTCCTTCACTAGCTGTTGCGAAAGCCATCTGATACTGCAGTCCAATACCTCTGAAGACAGTGCTAAGAAGCTGCACTTCGTTGAACCCATGATGTGGATAATCTAATCTCTCTGGTATGACTTGAATCTGATCCATGAGTTTCTGAAAGACTCCGAAGGCTCTTGTGAAAAAGTAGCAATCTTGCTCTTGCGTCATCAAAGAAGTTACGCAAGAAAGCGTTCTTAATGTCAGTCCTGAATGTCAGAGATCCTGGTGGTAGCTCCTTAAGCCAATATGAAGCTTCTCCAGCAAGTGATTACTTGAAGAACTTATAGAAAAGATAGTCCTCAAGGACTCCATTGGTTTTAATAACATTCACTAGATCCTCAAATCGTTCCAGATGATCCATAGGGTGCTCGTGTCGCAACCCATTGTAAGGCGTCTGCGCTACAAGTCCAAAGTAAGCGGGCTTGATCTCAAAATCATTTCTCTGAAAAGCTGGAGGACGAATGGCGGATCTGTTGGCGTAGTACCAGTCTGGACGGTTGTAGTCAGCCAGCGTTCTTTGAGAAGCTTAGGCGTTAGCTTCAGGTTGAGTTATTGCAGCGTCTGCTTCTACTTCAGGGAATATAGCCCCCTAATTGTCTATCATTTGACCTGCTGCACTACGCAGATGAGCGTTGAGGTCATGCAAGTCTCCATTCTCATTCTGAACCACAATTATAGGCGCAACCATCTGAACTCGTCTGCTTTCGTCGATCGATGCGGATGAGGTGATGTCGATCTATGGTATATGATCAATATCAGTTGATGCTAGAGATCTTGTATCGGTCGATGGTTGAGTTCTGATGCCGGTTGATGCTGTCCGTAAAGATGTATCGGTCGACGCTGAAGGTATGCCGTTGTTCGATGCGTGTCGTCTTTCTTTGCGGATCGTGCGTTCGAGTTGATGTGGGTTAGAGAACAGTAAGTCTTGTCCTTTGTTCTCCCGGTACTCTTTTGCATGCACCTGAAAAACAAAGAAAAAAAAATCAGTAACTTTGAAAGTAACAAACCTAGACAAAGTCCTAGAAAATAAATCTATTGGCGATCAATGTTCCCCGGCAACGATGCCAAATTTGACGTAGGTGTGTTTTTATGTTCTAATAGGGTAATAATGTCCTAAATAAACAACTGTTGAATTAATCCTTAATCCTAACACACAAAACAATAATACTCTTGTCAAGAGAGATCTGGTGTAGTATTTAGGGATCGAATCCACACGGAACAATGGCACACAATGGATTTCTTATTTCTAAAGACTAAGCTAGGTAAATATATATATTGGTAGTAAGTAATCAGGTCAATGAAATATTCATTATTAGAAGGTATAGATGCAATATGTAAATATGGAAATATGCTAGTAATGTAAATATGAAAATATGCTAGTAATGTAAATATGAAAATATGCTATATCTAGGGTTTCAAGCAAGTGGATTATAGTAGATAGAAGTTAAAAGTATTTAATCATGGAACTCGAAATCAAATGTAAAAGACATCTGCTCTCGCATGCGCACATAATCTATTGAGTAAGTCCAATGTCTTAGCTCTCGCTTGTTGACACGGAATGACCGTCGATCGATGGCAATGATCCTGCGTCGATCGATGGTTTCTTGAGTCAAGCGTTATGACCTAATTCGATAAGTTCACTAGATTGACTAAATCAACTGTCGTTTGTTTCTAGCAACCTAGCTCAAATAAAAAATTCTGGTAGTAGACCATGCTCTCGCTTGCGCCTAATTATCCTATTATCAGGGTTCTAGTTAGCTACTCTTGAACATAAGCAATAAACATAATTCTATTAATAGATCTAATAATGACCTTAACAATTTTATTGTTTGGCTAATCCATCAGTACCATTGATAAACCCTAAACCTAGTTGATAACTACTCACACATAATTGAAGTAAGAATAATAATCTGAATATAATGCATAGATAAAATATTGCGGTTTCAAAGCACACTTTGAACACTTAGCACAAGCTCTTGCCCCCTTTTTCAGGTGCAATACATAAAGTGTAAATATAAAACCCTAAACTGTAGGTCAAAGCTCGTCCAAGAGTAATCTTGTAATCTTGTGTCATGTCTCTAACTTGGGCTTGAAAGTCGGCTGTCTGCGATCTGGACATCGATCGATCTTGTTCATGTAACATCGGTCGACGCCTACATTGTATCGTCGATCAATGGTAATCTCGTACTTCAATTCTCTGCAATGATCAGCTACAGATTATTCCTCTCCAAATGCTCCAAAAGCTCCAAGTATCTCCATATATCTCCAAAACGTACATGGACCTGTAAAGACCTCAAAACATAGCCTAGACACACATAGCAGACCCTATAACATGGTCTAAAACTAGTAATAATAGCCTATATCACCACACTTTAGCACTATTCTTAGAAAGTTGTTTGTAGAGCTTACTAGAGATACCAAAGTGGATAATCCTGCCACTATATCACACTTGCTTAGAAAGTCTGAAGGAACCGATGCTGATTTCGAACACTAATACATACATTATTTGCTTGCTTTGGGATTTGGTATACACTGGATCGGATTCCTTCTGCACGTCTGGAAGGTAAAAGTCAGTGTGCTTCTTATTCCCCTCTCTCTCCCCTTCAGATTAAAAAAAGAATCAAACAGGATTTGGTGGCTACAACCATTAAAGATTGATTCATATGATCCTAGAAAGAGATAAAGGTCAAAAAGAAGTGAACAAGATCTGGTGGCAAAAACCATTAAGGCTGATTCATGGAAGCGTATCAAAATATTTCAGTCAATTAAAACAATAAAATGATACACTCAAAAGAAGGGAGACATGAACTGAGAAGAAGTGAGGAGAGAGAGAGGAAAGGAATCAGAGAAGACTACATGTGTGTTTAGACACTTGCAGAGGTAAGAGTCTACATATCCTTTGATCGATACTCCCACGGTAAAGCCTGCACTTTTGTTTTATGCAAAGAAATGAAATCAGTAGAGGGGCGAGTAAGCTAGTATTCACTATGTTGTTGGTAGAATGGAATTGGTTGCTATACTAGGATATGGTATATAAAGTTCTTTGTGATTAACTTGATAAGATGTGGCTGTAAGAAAGTAAGGTGACAGTTATACTTAGACAGTATGTGAGTTTTCGTTTTTCAAAACTTCTCGCATAGGCTTTGTTTGTTTGAGGAAAAGCAAAAGGTTAAGTCTGGGGGAGTTGATATACTATGGATTTTACCTATTTTACCTATGAAATATATAGTATATATAGAGTCTTTTATATGCATTTGGTATTTTTTAGAGTATTTACAGGTATAGGTACTTATTGGAAGCAATTGGAGCTTTTAAACTACTTTGGAGCAATTAGGATTGCCCAACAGAAACTCAGAGTCGGACCCAGATTTATGAATGGACCATCGATCGACGTCACACATTGTGCGTCGATCGACGGTGAAGTCAGCAGAAAGATTCAGAAATTACAAGTTTTACCTAGAATTTTACTAATTGCAAGATAAGATCCTGACCGAAAATTAGACTAATTATTAGGGTTTTCTATCTTTGTTAAACCCTAAGATGTATTTTTCAAAAACTAGGCAGCCGCAAAGTTACTCTAGCGTTTTAGAGATAGAATACATTGATTGGAGAGAGAGATTTGATCATCATTACAGAGAAGATCTTGAACTCCTTATATTTTTTACTCTGTTTATTGTATGCAATTTATTCATAATTTATTCATGTTCTTTAATGCTATGTCTGAGTAGTTCGATATTAGATTTAGGGTTATTCAATGGCAGTAATGTATTACTGATTTTATAGAGATTGTTAAGGCAATCTTCTTTGTTCTTTGTTTAAGTTGCACTTATTGCTAAGTTGAACTTGATCTCTTCAATTTTAGAAATTTGGGTTCTATAGCGCAAGCGAGAGCATGGTTATAACCTGGAATCTATCTTAAACAATCTAAATAACTAGTAATAAACAAGAGTTGAATTAGAAGTTTAGGGAATCCATCGAACCGTGAAACCAGTACTGTTTAGAATGAGCATCGATCGATGCCGGCTTATTGCCGTCGATCAACGCTCAGCCAAGATGCGCGAGAGCGATATCCTAAACCCTAGGTTTGAGTTCAGAACGATACTTAATAAAACCCTAGGAATCTATTAATCTGCATTATCCAAAACTACTTAAGAATTTTCCCTAAGTCTAATCTCTAATTCTAAATCCTTACAAACGAAATCAATCTTGAAATCACTTTTATTGTTATTGTCATAATTCATCTAGCTTTAATTCGAAAACAAGAAGTCTATTGTGCAATC
Source organism: Moricandia moricandioides (assembly GCA_905132885.1). NCBI lineage: Eukaryota > Viridiplantae > Streptophyta > Magnoliopsida > Brassicales > Brassicaceae > Moricandia > Moricandia moricandioides. The sequence continues at coordinate 85,032 of CAJHQQ010000794.1, forward strand.
TTAGAGTCTCTGTGGATTCGATCCCTAAGTACTACACTGAACCTCTTATTTGAGAGAGTAATGTGGGAATATAAGGTTAATTTGAAAGTGAAATAAAACCCCACATCATTACTATCAAGCAAGGAACTACAAAATTTCCAGGATCACTCTAATTCTTCAATGTAACCCTTTGCTTCATCTTCTATCTGATCTGATGGAACATGCATTCAATGTCCCTTTCAGTCTACTTGGATTCTCTGAAAAACATCACAATCTGTGCATGAAGTAAGCATCATCAAATGGCTTGTGCATAGGGATCCTTAGTACCCTTTTTTGTAAAGGTATCCATCTCGTTCTCATTAGCTCCTCTCGTTAGATGCTTGAGAACCTTTTTTTTCCTTCTCCTCAAACTCTGTCCCTCAGTATCCTTGTCGATGATCTTAGGCTCTGCTCCATCTTCAGATTGTTGAATTGATGTCTTTGAAGGTTTAGATGGGTTTCGTCCTTCATTCCATCGAGCTACATCGATGCTTGGTAGTCGCACTTGATTTCTGAAAGGGGGTTTGTTGATCGCTTCTGGAGAATTCATGTCGATTGTCACCTGACTGATGTTGTCGATCAGTGACTGAGCGTTTCTGCCGATCGATGTTGTCGGTTGTCACATGGTATATCTTAGGGGGATAAGGGTGTCGAGCTGCAAACTCATCATGCTTCATAACCCTCATTGTCTTCTATGATCCAACTGTCTCCGTAGGTGGTGTTGATAGATTCTCAACAGGATGTATCGGTTGTTGTTCCTCTGCTGATGTCAGTCGATATTCTTCTCATGGTGTCGATCGACACCAGTATGAACTGCCAAAACTCATTGAGCTCTCAACTTCGAAATCGCCCTGTTAAAGCTTCTCATGCTTATCCACTTTCTAGACATCATCATCTATGATTGCACTCAGGTGGTCTTTCTGTGCTTCCACTCCTTTTCCTTTGATTAAGGCCTCCTGCCTCTTAACAATTATTCCTATTTCAACCACCTGCATCTCCAAATTCTTCACATGTGTGCTCAAAGCCTCAAACTTGGTGTTCAGGTTGGTGTAGAAAGCATTTATCTTCCCATTGAAATCCATTGTCATCTTCTGCTGGCCCTCAAGTACCTGGTTAAGCATTACTTCTATCTTGCTTTCATGAGTCAGTGGTGGTGGATTCTGGTAAGAAGTCCCATAAGCTATGTTGTTGTTGCTGTTGTTGTAGGTGCTGTTGTAGGGTTTCTGGTACTGTGAACTCAGGTTGTAGTTACTCCTCTGTCCATTGCCATAGAAGTTTATGTTGCCTCCATGATTCCCAGACCTCTTATTCTGAAACCAGTGCCACTGAAGAAGTCCACATCCTCCTCATCGCCAGTGTCACTGTCGACATCTACAGCCTCTACATCCTCTGCAAAGCTAACCTGGTTCTTAAGAAGCCTGTGAACACTGTCCAGCTTGGCCTTAACATCATCCATTTGCTCTTTTTAAAGACAATAGCCAATCCCATCCTCTGAAATCAGTTTTCTTGGTGATATAGCTAGATGCCATGTTCTCAATAAGTCTAGCAGCTTCTTCTGGATTCATAGTTTTGAAATTTCCTTCACTAGCAGAGTCAAGACCATTTGATATGCCAGCGCGATGCCTCTGAAGAAAGTGCTAAGCAGCCGCACTTTGTTGAATCCATGGTGTGGAAAATCCCTCTGATATGACTTCAATCTGATCTAGGAGCTTCTGGAAGATTCTGCAAGCTCTTGTGTGAATGTAGCAATTTTGTTCCTTAAGTCCTCAGCGCATGCGTCATCAAAGATATTATGCAACACTGTGTTCTTGATGTCATTCCATTATGTAAGAAGATCATGGTGGTAACTGCTTAAGCAAATGTGAAACATCTCCAGAAATTGAATACTTGAAGAGCCTGCAAAGAAGATAATCCTCAGAGACTCCATTAGCTTTGATCACAAAAATCAGATCCTCGAACCGCTCCAGATGGTCCATAGGATGCTCATGTGGGAGACCATGATAAGGTGTCCGTACCACTAATGTAGAGTACTGAGGCTTGAGCTCGAAATCGTTCCTCTGAAAAGATGGAGGATAAATAGGAGATTTGTTGGCGTAGTATTGATCTAGAAGGTTGTAGTTACCCACAGTTCTGGGTCGAGCAGCGTACATTATCCTCAGCTACAGCCTGAGCATTGGCTGCAGTGTTATCAGCATCAGCAGCTTGTGCATTAGATGCTTCTGGATGAGGGATTACAGCCCCCTGGTCATTTATCCTCTGACATTTTTCATTACGCAGATGACCCTCCTGGTCATGCAGGTTTTCATCCTCATCCTGAATAAGCAATAGAGTAGCAACCATGTCTGCTCGCGTGTTGTTGTTGATCGATGTTCCGGAAGTAGTGTCGATCATGGTCGCTCACAAGTGTTGGTCGACGAAGTAGAGTTCTTGTCAATTGATATGGTGCGTTTCTTTTTGCGGATTGAACGTTCCAAATGTGCACGATCAGTAAATATCAGTGGTTTATCCTTGTTGCTTGTGGTACTGCTGGGCATGCACCTCTAAGACAAGAAACAAAAATTTATGAGAACAACTTAAAAATATCCAATACTAAATCAAACATTTGAATCTAAAGGTGAATCCAATGCTCCATGTCAATGGCGCCATGTTTGATATCACTCAAGTTACCGAGCAACTTTATTCTCTCAAATAGAGGTTCAGTTGTAGTACTTAGTGATCAAAGCCAGGGAGCGTGGGCACACAATAAACTGAAGAAAGTCAAGATCAAGCTAGGCAAGTCAATATGAAAGCAGTAAATAAAGTAGAACATGGAAGTTGTTCAGTTGATTGATTGGTTGTAAGCAATATGAGAAAGTAGCTAGATATAGGGTTCATGCAATCATGATTATAGAGACATAGAAGGTAAAGGTGTGTGTGTGTGTGATATTCTAGAACTGAAACTCTAATGTATAGATATCCAGCTATCGCATGTGAGTCTAATAATTATCTAAGTCCAGTATTCCAAGTTTTGCTTATGAACACGGAGTGACTCTCGATCGTTGCTACCTTTCTAGTGTCGGTCGACAGTACCTTAGATCGGGTTTATGGTCATGTCTGATACGTTCACTAAACTTCCTAGACCAGCTGTCGCATGTATCTAGAAACCTAGCTCAAAAGAATCAATTCAGGTGAAGAACCTACCGTCGTGGTTATCTACAATCCTAAGATCAGGGTTCTATTAAGCTACTCTAGAACACAAGCATTAACATCAATTCTATTAATTGATATCTTTATCACCTTAGCAATTCAATATTTTTGGCTAATCCTTCATAACCCTAATAACCCTAAATCTAACAAGGTGGAACTACTTAGACATGATCAAGCAAAGCATGATAATAAGCTGAATAGAATGCATAAATATATAAGGTTAAGAAATCAATGGAGTTCTAATACAAATCTCTGAAGGAGTCTTGGATCTTCTCTCCAAATCTACTAAAAATCCTAGAATTATATGCTGGAAAATAAGAGATAAGAGAACTCCTTTAGAGATTGAACGGAACTCAAATATTTCTTATCTTTAGTCAATGCAGTTTATTCAGTTTATTGTTATGTCTTCCATATTCATGTCTAAGTAAACAGCCTGTTAGATCTAGGGATTTTCTAGAGTTAATGAAAAACTGTTGATTGATAGATTTGCTAGTGTAATATGATTTTATTTTTCACTGGATTTATATTTATGCATGTTTCTAGAGTAGCTAACTAGAAACTTGATCCTAGGATAGTTGGTCGACACGAAAGTGTTACAAATTACCTGAACTGAATTATTTTAAGCTAGATACTTATTCGAACAAAAGTTAGTCTAGGGATTTAGTGAACTTATTAAATTTCTGTTTATTGCTTTTCTGATTAATTGAATCTGAAACGAGAGTTGGTTTTAATAGGATGTAGACATCTGATAGCTTATGCAGCAAGGGCTCGGTAAGTTACAACTGAATTCGAATTCTATGATTGTCTTTAATAAAACCCCTAGCATTTATTGATTTCAGTTCCGAGTTGCATGTTTTATATCCATGAGTTTAGAACTTTTTCTTATTAATTCACAAACCGTTGATCTACCGTTCTCTCTCATTTCTTGTTATTTATTTATTTTTATCATTGAATATAGCTTAATCCAAAACCATAAGTTTATTGTGTGATCTTTGTCAATTTGGATTTGATCCCTAAGTACTGCAACCAACCTCTGAAATTAGAGAGTTACTCTTGGGGTAAACAAAACAAGGTATTTTGTAACCTTTGTGTGAAGATCATCTAGCGTCAAAGAGTCTTAAAATTTCCTGGATGACGCCCCCATATCACCTTCGAGTGATTTTTAGGATCAGGCTTCACTTAATTTAAGCTTTTAATTTAAATCATTTGATCTATCATTCACCAAGAAATTTTCTATTTATTCTTTTGAAAGCAAAAGCAAACCTTGAGAAGAAAAATGTGTGCAAAGCTACAAGGGAGTTGTAAAAATGAAAGTAAGTAACAAGAAGCAGACTTAGCTTAAGAGAGAGTCGATCTCATCCAGGAAGAAAAAACGAGGGAACAACATGCGTATTTTCATAGTCAACATTTCCAAGATGACCACTAAAGAGATATGTTTCACGTATTTCAGGAGTTAAGGTGGAAACTTCCAGATCCTCAACTACCTGAGAAAGCAAGATCTAAAAAAAGAGAGCTACTTGTTTTGGATCAGTATGAGACACCATCAAACACGGATGAGCTTATTTATGTGGTCCCAGATCTATCAATAAACAAAGGCTTGAAATGAAGGCTTAAACGTTCAACCAAAGATTAATCATTCACGGCCAAAAGTGAGGACAAAGAGATTGAACCTGAACCGGTTCTTCATTGCTTTCCTGAACAGTTGAAATGAGAAGAGAAACATCCAGCTTTGAGTAATCATGTGAGTGACCTAACCAATGCTGAGGAGAGAGTACTTGATGGATCACGTAAAGTACATGACTTGGCACTTAGAACTTTGGTTGAAGAAGGTTATATTACTAAATTCTTTTTTGTGATTTACTGATCGGTTTGCGTGTATGGATTCAGGACAGTCTGGTGGGACTTATGAGGATATTCCAGGGGCTTCAAAACCTTGTCTTTGAACCAGGAGGAGAGATGTGTGTGCGTAGAAACAATAGCAACACCAGGGTTGACAGCGTGCGGGTTAAGGTTTACGTTCATAATAATGAAATTTATCAAATTAAACCTACGAACTACTCTTGCGAAGAGAGGTCAAATTGCAGTACTTAGGGATTGAATCCACAGAGAGCGAGGGCACATAATAGCTTTGTATAACTCTAATGGTTATGCTAGGTAAACTATAAATAGTGGTTTTGGTTGTAAGTCTATCAGGAATAGGAAATTATCTAAAATACTAAAGCGAATGCAAATATGGAAAAACGGTAGATCTATGGTTTCTGGCAAGTGAATTATAATGGATCGGATGCAGGGGATTAATAACATGTGAGAACAACATCTAGTCTGAACCCCTCTTGTCCCAACTCTCGTATGCGGACAGAGAAGTACACCGTGGATCGACGGCTGAGGCCTGATTTCGATCGATGCTAATTAGACATGAAGTTTTTCCACTATGCTAATTAGACCATGTCTCGCATGCATCTAACAACCTAGCTCAAGGAAATCAATTCTGGCACAGAAGCTACTCTTGTAGTTGTCCATGTCCTAAGTTCCGGTTCCTAGTTAGCTACTCTACAACGCAAGCATTAAATACAATTCCAAAGATTGATACTACTTCATCCTAGCAATCCTATTTTGGGGCTAATTCATCAGTACCATTATGAACCCTAAATCTAACAGGCGAATTACTCGGACATGATTAAAGAAAACTTGATGAACTGAATAATATAATGCATAGAATAATAAATGGAGTTCCAATACAGATCTCTGAAGAAGTTCAGATCTTCTCGCCTAAACTACTAAAAATCTCAATTCATGAAAAATAAAAGCTTTAAAAATAAAAATGTGGTCGTCTGCCTAAACAATGGCAGAACCCATATAAAGTAGGTCAAAACTCATCCAGGGGAATTCTCATAATTCGTCTTGACTTGGGCTTGAAGTCAGCCAATACTCTGCGAGTGGGCCGCCGATCGATGGTCATGCTTGACTTTGACTCGTACTTATCTGAATGTGAACAGCTACTGGATATCTCTTCTGAATACTCTAACAAGCTCCATGATCTCCATAATGCTCACCTCGGCCTGTAAATACTCTAAAACTCAGACCAAACACACATAATAAACTCCAAATAGTGTCCAAATGATGGTCTAAAACTGGTAAATAACAAGGTATATCACTTGTCCAACGAAAAACCACCAAAAATATGAGTTTATTATCTACATTCATCCCTGAAGAATATGATTTGAGATCAAATCTCTTTGAAAGAGGAGGGGCCGGTGTGACCAGAACTAGCAAAAGCAAAAAGAAGGAACGTTTATCTTTAGTGATAGGGCCTGATATTTACCACTATTGTGCCATGATATCATCCCTATTTAGAGTATATTACATGTGTTTGGAATATGTTTTAGAGTATTTTCAGGTTCAGGTATGTTCTAGAGAACTTTGGTGATTTTGGAGCTTTTAGAGATGAAGAACTGCGCATATGCGTCAAATGTTTACCTATGGATGGAGACCTTCCCACGGTGATATTTAGCTGATCTTTTGATGGAAGATAGATCTTTGAGTAAGATTTCCAGTGCGACCAGTTTGAGGTATATCTGACAGTTAGATCTAAAGTTATTTTCATTTTACTGAAGAGTGGTCTGTATGCCTCGCGAGAGGAAGCTGCCGAGAAGATGAATGAGTGTTGATCGATAGCACAGCCTTACCAACGATCGACGGTGTTCCCAGAAGACAGGCCTGACTTTTTAATGGCCGATTTAAGCCCATAAGTCATCACAAATTACCAAAATACCCATGGACGACCTAAACCCCTATTTATATGTTTTCTAAGCCATTGTTGACGGCTATGCTTGAAACGCCAAGAAAGATTTATTCTATTAATTTTTCTAGGGTTAGGAGAGAAGGTAGGAACTCCTTCAGAGTCCTCATGGAACTCCTTCAGAGTCCTCCTGGAACTCCTTTGATTCTTATTTGATTTCTATTCTACATCTATTTTATTCATCTATGATTTATGTGATAAATATCATGTTTGAGTAGATCTGTTGTTAGGTTCAGGGGTTATTAATGGTACTGAAGGATTAGCCAGAAAATATAATTTCTAGGGTGATTATTAGATCTATCAATAGAATTGTGTTTCTGTTGCTTGTGTTCTAGAGTAGCTAATTAGAACCCTGATCATAGGATAGTTAGGCCCAAGCGAGGGCATGGTCTACTACCAGAATTAATCCTGTTGAGTTGGATTGCTAGAAACAAACGAGAGTTGATTTAGTTAATTTAGTGAACTTATGAAATTAGGTCATAAAGCTTGACTCAAGAGACCATCGATCAACGCAAGATCATTGCCATCGATCGACGGTCATTCCGTGTCAATAAGCAAGAGCTGAGACATCGGATTTAGTCAATAGATTAGACTCGCAGCGAGAGCTGGTTGTCTATTACATCAGATATCGAGTTGTATGATTAATACCCTTACCTTCTGTCCTCCATAATCCACTTACCTGAAACCCTAGATCTTGCTATTTATTATTATTGTTTACTTACCAATCAATCAATTATCTACTATAGTTTATTTACTGTTTTTTTCTTATCTATTTGCCTAGTTTAATCGCGACTATATTGATTTTATTTTGTACCCACGCTCCCTATGGATTTGATCCCTAAATACTACAATTTGACGTCTCTTGGCGAGAGTAGTTTGTAGGGTTAATTGGATAGAGTTTGCATTGAAATACCTAAAAACCCTGCTATCAGTTAGTTTAATAACTAATCATGACAACTTAAGATGAACATTACTAGAACTTGGGAAGGGTAAGACAGACCAAATCTTAATAGGGATAAAGGAGACTACTTCACTCGACCACCGGACCATATAGGGAATTATAGTCGAGTCAATATGAGGTGGGATCGTGTTTCTGTAAAGGGGATCGAAACATAATCATCCTCAGCCACATTAGACTATTTAATCCACCTGAATATCAAATGATGTTTTTGATCAAACTTGGAGAGCCAAAGGTGCACAAGAGCAATGACAACACACTGGCTAAAGGCACAACAAATTTGGACCAAAATATGGACGGTTCTATCTTATTAAATGGACTGGTTATGATGATAATTTGAAGGAGGTGGTAATGCTATGGTCTAGATCAACCAGAAAACCAAAGATTTGAAGATCGTGTGTGAACCAGCTAAGTCAATGCTCAAGGTGTGGTTCAAGGGGCCAAACATAGAGCTTATAGGCTTGATCCATGAAGTATTGGATCAAGAGAAACTTAGAGCTATTAATACGTCATTGGAACAACTGGGATAAACCTTCAACATCAATGATGTTCGACTAAACAAAGATGGACAATGGGGACATGAACAGTACTCAGACAGGAGCATTCAATCAGGATCACCTTGCAGCATGGAAGAGTCAGTGAGATTGAATAGGAGACAATGGAGCTAGAGATGGTGCTAATGAACTAGAGCTTAACTTGGGATAACGAGGTCATTTTAATCGACAAATGGTCCTAATGAACAAGTGAAATTGGCAAGAAGCAACTTGAGTCAAATTTAAGGTGGACATAGTTGAACAAGGGACTTTCAAACCCAAAAAGAAGAAGGATCGACCAGCTTTGTTAAAGTTGACTGGTTTATTAAATTTAGATGCATTTGTTTTTTTGTATTCTAAACTTATTATAATTAGGATTAGGTATTTAAAAACCAACCAGGATTAGCAATTTTTTGTCATAAACCAATTAGAAATAGGATTTGATTTTCATATTAAATTAGATACAGGGTTTTCTAGTTAGGGTTTTCAGACTTGCCTTTATAAAGCCTAAAGTCGATACCATATAAACATACAAACACTAACTTAATAAATCAGAGCTTTAGGACTTAAAACATATCTTAGGAGACTCATACCCATTTTTCATGTGGTGAACCACCCTTAAATTCAAAAGAGCCTTTTTCAATAAGAGATCTTCGTTGGCTACAAACGAGGTGCACTTGAACCATTATATAACTAAACAGCACAAGGCATTCCAAAACTTTTGTGTGAGGATCATCTAGAATGTGAGAGCCTTAAAATCTCATGGATTACCTCCCATACCATTTTCAAGTAATATTTGGGACGAGATTTCAATTCAAAACCTATTCAAGAGGTATCAAGCTCTTTGAGCTATATATGAGACTGTATCATTTAATATTTTACAGCCAGAGAGATTTATTCAGATAATTTTCATTCTCATTATCTTGTCAATAAATCTTGGCAGGGAAGGACCGTCACATATTAAAAACCTGATGCGGACTTGGTTGAAAGAAGAATTCTCTTACCCAAATTTAAATTAATTTAGCTGTCCCCTGTTTTATTTTTGGCTTGGGATTGCTTCTCTTTTAAACCCATGTACTTGTACAATCTCTCTTATTATGATAAATGATATTCACATATTTATCGTAAAAACATGACAGCTTAGTTAGGTCATCTTTGTGGGACAAGAATCTTATCCCTACGTTCTCGTCTTCTTTCCTTACATATTAATGTAAGGTGATGTTTAATGCATATATGAGTAATATTGTAGTTTTTTTAGTTTGACTTAATAATTAACGACGTTTATTTTCATTGTTTTTCTTTAATATCAAAGACTATTTTATTATTCAAACTAGAGGCGGTTTGAGAATCCGAACCGGAAAAGAACAACCCACAAAAAATAAACTTCTATTAAAATCTCGAGCTGTCTTGACAAAAGTCTCTGCTATCCGGTTTTGCACCATTAGCACGTGCATGATCTTGAAGTCCTGAAATCTTCCTCTAATAGATGCTATCGCTGCAAGTTTGGTAGAGAAGTTTGGCCATATTGTTGGATCTTGAATCATTGTAATGACATCCTTGAAGTATGTCCTAAAGTGTGATGACATGTTGCATGTTGAAACATATTTTCCATGGACAAAACAAGGGTGACAAGCGTCTCTCTTTGTCCCTCGATCCTATGAGTTATTAATTTACAAATTCATATAGCCATTCCCAACCATATCCACTATATTGTGATTCTGAAGTTCTTGTTCCATCTACCAAAAAAAATTGTAACATTACAGTTTCTGGTATATGTGGAAAGAATTAAGAGAACTGATTTGGCTATCTATGTCACCAAAGTGTACTTACCTTTTTGGGAACTAATCCATTTAGAACTCAAGAGTTAAGCGTGTTTGATATTGAGTAGTTGAAGGATGGGTGACCTACCGGGAACTGATTCAATATATCATACGAGTGAGGCATGTAGAATAGTCATGTGGTGATTGCAGGGTTAGCAAACAAGATTTTTGAGCCTCCGAAAAATTAACGCACCGTCTGTCACAAGGATTGGGGACCACCGGCGAATGAATAGGTGTGGGAGGCTCATTATCTGTGGGCGGTCGTGGCGTTACAAGTGGTATCAGAGCCGAACCCATATTAGTATGGAGTTGTGTGGGATCACACTAACATGGGTAACTATCTTGGACGCAACATGGACTTTACATTTTGTGAAAGGGGGTGAATTGTAACATCCTATTTTGTGGTATATGTGGAGAGTCTTAATACTATAGATTTGTCTATCTATTTAACCAAAGTGCACGTACCTTTCGGGGGAACATCCGTTTAGAACTCTAGAGCGTGCTTAAGCTGGCGTAGTAGAAGGATGGATGACCTATTTGGAAGTGATTGGTGATATCGTGCGAGTGAGTTCAAAGCAGGGAAAGGTCATGTGGTGATTCTAGGTGTTTCTAGGTTCAGTAAACAAGACTTTCAAGCCATGAAAAATTTAATGCACCCCCCCCCCCGGTCAGACAAAATTGGGCCCACAGGCAGAGTGAGTGGATGTGGAGAGCCCATTAGCCGTGGGTGGTCGGGGCATTATGATGTGGGTTTTATTATGCACTCTCAAATTAACCCTATTTGGTACTTTTTATTCCCTTAAATAAGAGGTTCAGTGTAGTACTCAGGGTTCGAATCCACGCAGACTCTACGATTACACAATAGATTTATTGTGTCGAAATAAAGCTAGATAAAAATATTAATTGATGAACTATGATTGAAGAATTATTTTAGTTTGTAAAGATTATTGGGAATGATTAGACTTAGGGGAACTCTCAAGTAGACTAGGTAATGTGGACGAACAGAATTTTAACGGTTTTAGTGAAGCGATGTTCTAAACTCAAACTCTAGGGTTTAGGTAAGTCACTCTTGTGATTCTTAACGGAGTATCGATAAATTGCCACTATGTTGTGTCGATCGACGCTACTATTAAAAAAATACAATTTTTTTGTTTGATGTGTTTTATAAACTCCTAATTCAACTCTCGTTTGTTATTAGGGTTTTAGAATGTTATTAGGGTATAACCAAGCTCTCGCTTGCGCTACAACATCCTATAATCTAAGGTTGAAGTGATCAGAATCAGCTTTAGCATTAAGATCTACTTAATCAAAGAACTAATTAGAATAATCATAACAATTTTATAACATCAGCAATCCATCAACTACCCAACAAGAACCCAAAATCTAACAATGGACCACTCAAACATGATTGTGATAAACATGATGAATAGCGAATGACTTGTATTGAAATAACAATAAGAAAACAAGGGAGTTCAAGATCTTATTATGTGAATAGAATATATCTCTCCCTCTAAACGTTGCCGTCAAAGTTGCCAATATCTAAGGGGTTGGAAAACAAGTCTCTCTAAAAAAATCCCACTTGCCAGACAGCTAAGAAACCTAATAAATAGTCTAAAATGCGGCCAGAGACTTGTCTTGCCAATAATAGAACTTCTGGGTAAAATTGGGATTTCTTCAAATCTTCTATTAACTCGTGAAGTGTTGACCATCGATCGATACTCAGGGTGAGACATCAATCGATGGTTTCTGCGTATTCTTGTTCTGACTTTGAGTTTTCTGCTATGCATTCTTCAATGCTCCAGAATGATCTAAAAGCTCCAATTGCTTCCACTGAGTACATGAACCTGCAAAGAATCTAAAATAATACAAATTGTATGTAAAATACTTTAAAACCGTATATATATCACGGGTGAAATCAGGTAAAAACCATGAAATATGAACTCCCCTAGACTAATTCTTTGCTTGCCCTCAAGCAAAACACATTATGAACAAGTGAAAGGTTTGAAAATACAAGACTTACCAGCTCCTTAGAATGCTGTCTAACCTAAGTTTCTGTTGCAACCACATATAGAGCATTTCCATGTACTTTTCTTAGTAATCAATCTTCCCTACCACAACCTACCAGAAGCTATCTGACATACCCTCTAATATCCTCATTTAAATACATAATATTGGGTGCAGGCTTTATCCTGGGGGTATCGATCAGAGGACACGTGGATAATTACCCAAGGAAGTGTTTGAACCACATGTAACCTTCTTAATCCTTTTCATCTCTCTTCTTTCGTCTCTGGATCTTTTTAAACCTAAAATTCAATGTACACTGATGCTGATACAGTTCATCTTACCATCTTATTTTGATTTTTTTTTTGAATGCTGACAAAGTTGTAGGCGAATAGTGGGTTCATCGGTAATGTACCTATCACTCGCTTACAAAAATGTGTGATCATTACTTTCTGATTTAGAATAATGGGGTCATAGGTAATTTAGCTACCCCTCTGCATCTTCCAGGAAATCATTTCAATTTTTTCTTTATATATATATTTTAGATGCCGAAGAAAGGTGAGAAGAAGATCAAAAAGTGAACTACTTTTACCTTTCAGATTTGCAAGAGGATTCCGATCCCATGTATACCAAGCCCCAAAACAAGCAAATATTGTTACTTAAGTTGGAGCTTAGCTTTGGTTCCTTTAGAAGTTATTAGCAAGTGTGGGTGTTACATGATAATCAATCTACTTAGCTTTTCCATTCAATTTCAGAATGGTGCTAGAAAATTGTGAAATAAACTATTATAGTCTATACCTAACGTCTAACTTTTACTTAATAAAATAATATTAATAATCGTTAGTAAGAAATAATACATCAAAAATAAAATATGGTGTCAGTAACTACCTCCCCCAGACTTGAATAACACTGTCCCGAGTGTTAAAATGGTCTGAGATTGGTGGGTTTAAATAAATTGGAATGGAAATAAGTTAGTTGTTAGGATTTAAGAACTCGTACCTTTTGGCCCTTGTCGCCATTGATCGATGATAAAAATAATCATTATAAAGCAGAAAGAGTGATAAAAATAATATACATAAGTTCTAAATCCAACAAAACCAACGAAATAAAATAAGTTCATGCATAAGTCTGAAAATGAAATAAAAAGGAGGAGAGCAAAATGTAAGGCTACTCCTCGTCGGTGGTTGATGTGGGTTTATTTTACTTCACTTTCAAAGTAACCCTATTTCCCACTTTACTCTCTAAAATAAGAGGTTCAGTGTAGTACTTAGGGATCAAATCGACAGAGACTCTAGGATAGAAAACCCTAATAAATTGTCAAAATTTCAGCGAGGGACTTTTCTTGCAATTAATGAAACTTTTGGGTAAAACTTGTAATTTCTCAAGCCTTCACCAATCTTGCTGTCGGCTTCACCGTCTATCGACGTACAGTGTGTGACATCGATCGATGGTCCATTCATAATTTTGGATCCGACTCTAAGTTTCTGCTGAGCAATCCTAAACGCTCCAAAATAGTCTAAATACTCCAATTGCTTCCAATAAGTACGTAGACTTGTAAATACAATAAACAGTACCAAATACATATATAGACTACAAAATACTCTATATATCATACGTAAAATATGTAAAATCCATGTTATATCAACTCCCCCAGATTTAACCTTTTGCTTGTCCTCAAGCAAACAAGCCTACGAAAGAGGTTTTGAAAAACGAAGACTCACATAATATCTATGTATAACTGTCACCTTACTTTATTGCAACCACAACTTATTAAGTCAATCACAGAGAACTTTATATACCCTATCCTAGTATAGCAACTAAATCCAATCTACGAACAACTTAGCGAATACTAGTCCGACTCGCCCCTCTACTGATTTCATTTCTTTGCATAAAGTAAAAGTGAATGCATTAACTTGGGAGTATCAATCAAAGGATATATAGACTCTTACCTCTGCAAGTATCTGGACACACATGTAGTCTTCTCTGATTCCCTTCCTCTCTCTCTTCTCACTTCTTCTCAGTCAATGTCTCCATTCTTTTGAGGGTATCACTTTATTTTTTAATTGACTGAGATGTTTGAATAGGCTTCCATGAATCAAGCCCTAATGGTTTTCGCCACCAGATCTTGTTCACTTCTTTTTGACTTTTTGTCTATTTCAAGGATAATATGAATCAAGGTTTAATGGTTGTAGCCACCAAATCATGTTCGAATCCTTTTTTTAATCTGATGGGGAGAGAGAGGGAATCATAAGCACACACACTTTTACCTTCCAGACTTTCAGAAGGAATCCGATCCAGTGTTTACCAAATCCAAAAGCAAGAAAATAATGTCAGGATTAGTGTTGGAAATCAGATTCGGTTCGTTCAAACTTTCTAAGCAAGTGTGATATAGTGGCAGGATGATCCACTTTGGTATCTCTAGTAATCTCTGCAAACAACCTTCTAAGAATGATGCTCAAGTGTGGTTAGTCAATAATAAATCTTGATCGTAGTCTCCTTCTTGACTCAATTAAACTTTTTGAAAAACTTATATATATATATAGTAAATAAAACTCAAAACCAATAAAATAGCATTAGCGAACCTACCCAGACTTATTTTACACTGTCCGCAGTGTAATCTGTCTCAGATAGGTTAGGAGAAATTAAATCATAAGGAAACAATGTTAGAGATAGTCGAATATACCAACTTTGGTAGGAGTATCAATCGATGGCAGTAGTTGAGCGTCGACCGATGGTAAACCATTATCGTCGATCGATGGTGAACGTGTGGTATCGGTCGATGGATATTCAAACTATCGGGTAAACCTTCATAAATAGAACATATACTGAAATAACTAGTATTATAAATAAAGTTAAAACGTGTTACACTATGTTAGTTCGTCATCGATCGACAGTAACAATGAGGCGTCGATCGATACTAGGTGTGCAGGTTAAATGGTGTGTGTCGACTCTCCATTCTGATCATCTCTCTTTGGGTTAGCTCTGTTATACACTCAAGCAAATGTTAAAAGAAAATCCAAACAGTAATAAATAGTTAGTCAAAATCGAATGCAACAATAAAAAGAAATATGAGTATAAGTCTGCAAGTAAAATGAAATAAAAGACGGATGAGTATCGAATGGACTACTCCTTGTATGATGTATCCTGGTCATGTTGCTGCTGCTGCTGTGGCGCTCCCGGTGGCGATCTGGCTCGGGTTCGTGGACGGCAGAAGCACTGGCAATGTGACATCATATCTACCCTGGCCCATATCGCTCGAAGCGCTTCCACCACGACTCGCTGGAAAGCACTACGGTCGTGTATGGGGATCTCTGGAATCTGAGGAAAGGCTGGGAGAGTTGGCTGTGCTGGCTCGTCCGCTGCGGCTGCTGCGACCGGGTGTGCTGGGCGGAGGCCTCCTCTGCGTCGTACTCTGAGGGGTGCTGTGTGGAGGTGGCGCTCAGATGGGTAGAATGCGAGGCGCTGTAGATCGTCAGAGAAGTCTGTCACCTCTCGCACTGGGAGCTCTATCATCCTAGGTCCCTCGTCATCCACAAATGACCAAAATCGTCCCTCCTTCAGCCACTGGGTCCTTTTCAGGTGACCCTCATCCATGAAGCGCAGCTCTCGCTCCACCGAAGCTCCCTCAAAGCTAATGCCAAGAAAGCTAAAGATGGGTGTCAAGAGGCTCCCGATCGTATCCCTCTTCGTGCCAGAATCCTTGAAGGGTTTTACCTTCAGGGTCGCCAGGTTCTCAGCAAATATAGCCCCCAAATTCAAATGCTGATCGCGCATAGGTGGTGGAAAGACCTCGTCATTGAGCCCCACTAATTCCCTGACGGAATTGTATAGCAGTGTGAGGTCCTGAACCCAAACGTTGTTGGGTTCCATCTTGCACAACAAGGTGTTGGCAAGGAACTTCAGGAAGTAGCACAAAGTAGGGTGACAGACGTCCGTATGGGTGGCTGATCCGCAATCGAAGTGGTCTGTCCTGATGAGGCCCCAAAAAGGAGGTAGGCCAGGGAATGGACTACAACACCTAAATTATCCCTAATATATTACTCCAGCACCCTAAATCATCCTAAATTCCGAGTTAATCCACAAAAGATTCGGAGAATATACCTTGATGATTGAGTGATTTAAAGAGTTAAACAGGTAGAAAGGTATAAATCAAGTGATCTAGACTCAAAACGAGCAAAATCGGTCGTAATTTGGGAGAGAAATCGAGTGTGGAACTCGTGTGTGTTTTTGGTGGTTTTGGAGAAAGGGATTTTTGAAATGGGGTCGTGTCGACTTAACCTACTCGGCACACAACCAGTGATCAATTGTCTGGTCCGCGACTCCACATTCGCTTAAGAAATTTGTAATTGCCTAAATAGTAGATAATAGATAATTATTATATATTTGTTATTAAATAATTAATTATTGCTATTATATATGTTCTTCTTTTTGTTTTATGTTTTCATTATTATTTCTATTATTAATATATATATATATATTTTATTATTTTATTATTAAATTAGTGTGTTGCCTCCCACTCAGCGCTTGTTTAAAGCCGTTAGCTTGACGGAAAATGGGCTTATCACCGGGGTTTGGCACTGTGGGAACCGAAATTCAGACTATTGATTTCCGTTGAAATAGGAACGCAGGGTAAACCCTAGTTTCCCAGAGGTCCCAGATATCTGCTAAGCCACACGCCAATCAATCAGAATACGAAGTAAATATTGAAAACAAAGTATGAATCGAAAAGAGAGCAAATAGATGTCTTATTCCGAATTTGCGTATGGGCATTTACAATAGGATAAGAGCCTAGGTTATGAGAGCTGTCGGCGAGATCCCTAGTTCAAATAACCTAAGACTGCAAAACCCTAGTTGAGTCGCAGCTCGAATAACAAAAACGGAAAGTTGCCTAAATGCTCTATATACTAAGCTATGTTTGCTCTGAGTGGAGATTTTCGTGTCTTTTTGCATCATCACCCTTGAAGTCCTTATATACTCCTCTAGATGAGGTTTTCGTTTCCCACTTCTGGCCTTGGTCGAATTTATTGCTTCGCGGAAATATTCTTTTTTTCCTGGATCTTCATGATTATCTTCGGAAACGTAACATTTATCCTTTGATCTTAATATTTATCCCTTCCTGCAAAATAAAAGATAAACCGTCACAAATTTTGGGCTTTATTTCGGATAAAATCGCGAGTGGGCCTTTAGCCGAGCTTTAGACCCCGTCAGGCCATTTTCTGACTTAGGCGTTTCTACTATTTTATCGAAAGAGCATTGCTAAGATGACGTCGTCCGAGAGTTAGGATCTTTCGTACGGGGCGTGTGAATCTAAGTGTTTAGTTAACCGTTATCGTGTCATACGATTGACCCGATCCTCTTTCGAGAAAACGAGTTCTTTCGGAAAAGTTCCAATGTCAATCCTGATCAAGACCGAACAAAGATAAGTTCGATCAAGTATCGAAAGAGAGAGTTTAACGAGGACGAGGTGAAACTAGACTGATTTGATCCGAATATCCGAACGAGCGAGTTGAATTGCTCGTGCCATCTAACACACCTGTTTGGCGAGTTGGCCTTGTCCAACTTGCCGTAGAGGTGAGTTAGTCGTGTCGTGTCTACCAACTCGCCCGTATGGCGAGTTGGCCTTGTCAACTCCCTGTACGGGTGAGTTGATTGGTTTGTGCCGTCCAACTTGTCGTACGGGCAAGTTTGTCGTGTCGTGCCATCCAACTCGCCCGTACGGTGAGTTGGACAGTCCAACTTGCCGTACAGGTGAGTTTGTTGGTCTGTTCCGTCCAACTCGCCCGTATGGCGAGTTGGACAGTCCAACTTGCCGTACGGGCGAGTTGGTTGGTCCGTGCCGTCCAACTCGCCAGTGTGAAAAGTTGGACAGTCAAACTCGCCGTACTGTCGAGTTGGTTGGTCTGTGCCGTCCAACTCGCCCGTATGATGACTTGGTCGACCCATGTGGCTTGATTTGTCTATTCGACAAGCTGGACGTCTTGCTCGGCCATCTTCTCCATTCGGGGAGTTGGATGATCGAGTCCTCTAGTTATTTCGACATATTGCCATTCGGGGATACGTTTACCTGAGGTCTTTGGACAAACTCTTCCTGATGGCTCATTTGCGCAGACCGCTCCTTTGTGGTCAGTCAAGACTTGACCTCAATTTTTGATGTTCCCCTTTTTCCGAGTCTTTTTCAGCAAGAATGCATTTTCCAGGTAGATTTCTGACGTTGATTCCGTCGTAACCGATTTTGAGCCAACCAGTTAGCCCCCCAGTTTGTTAGAATCGCAAGGTTTTAGCGAGCAGTTTTGGCAGGTTTGGTAAGTTAGGCGGAATCAATGTTTGAAAAGGTTTGTTGAAAGTGGTCTACTTATTCCTCTAAGAGCGGAATGCAGTAGAATTGGGGCTGCGCCTTGTGAAGGCTGCCTATGTACCCTTGTAACAGGGATAACGCCTTTCGTAGTTCGTTCCAGAGTTAAGGTTCTTACTTCCTGTTCTCTAGTGAGACCCTTATGGTTTAGCTGTGTGTCGTGTAGACATTATCAGGCATGTTGCTGCCAACGGCATTGTATATTGAACCTTTGTCGGCCTCGAGACCAGCCTTGTAGGCTGTTTATTTTGGCCGAGTGTGGCCGTACTTATGTTTTGGGACTGACAGCGTGTGGCTTTGGATCCCGACCGCTTTGCGAGTTTTTTTATGAATAAACTAAGATTTTTATCTTGAAAATAAGTTTATGTAGATTCAGATTTTTGTTAAGTATAGAGGGAGGGATACGAGTTGTCATCTCGTTCCCAACTATTTTGCGGATCATCCTATTCGTTGCTCGTTCGAGATGTTTGAGAAGTTTTTTCAAAGTTTCATGTGCGCTTAGATATGGACGACGAGACTTGCTTTCAGGATCTCGTATCTTTTCAATATCATGCCTTGAGACGTTAGAGACCAGTGTGATGGGTTTAGGGTAAGACGTAGGTCTAATCACGGTTTTAGAAGGTGCAATGACTACTTCGGCTTACGTTTCCCGAATCGCTTTCGACCTGATGCCATCCCGCTTTAAAGTCCGCAATATGTTCTCGGCTTATGTGACTTGTATGGTAGGAATCGAGCATCTCTTCGAGGACAATTTTTAAGTCTCCCGAAAAGTGCTGACCAAAATTTTGGATTTTTTTATAGCGTTATTACCCTTGTGTCGGGTGTTCGAGAGCTATCTCTACGAGATGGCTTAGTCTGTTTAGGACGTTAAGAGTTTTTTGTGATCCTCAACAAAATTATTTTTAGATATAATCGTTTTTGAACTTTCGCGAAGAATACGTGTTTAAGAAGGTGTATGTTTTATAGTCACGGACAGACTATTTTTAAGGCAAGCATTCCGTTCCAGAAAGTTTTGACTAAAAACAGTTCTCCAAGCGTTAGCGACATCTTGCTGTGTCGAAGTTTGAGTTTTTCTTTCGTAATCCACATTTTGTTCTTGAAATGTTTGCGGGCATGAAGATATGTGGTATCACAAGGTTTTTGTTTTAACCTTACAGTAGAGAAACGTTTTGGTTTGTTTCCGAGGAATTAGGACCAATGGGTCACGTAAATTTGTCCCTGAGAATATGCGACTTCCTTCACTGTGCTTTGTGAAGAGTCGGCCCCCCGAGATTTATTTCGTGTATAGTTAAGGATGCTTTGTATAGCTCTAAGAGCTTTGTTACGAGTTTTTCCTTATGTGCCGCTTTTCACATGTAAAACGCTGTGGGTTTAGAGTAAACTGCGGAACATATTGAACTTGGACGGTTGTCGACAAGTTTATGTTTTCCGTTAATCGTACGGTGGTTACGACTAAGTTTTGATAGTAAGAATTTGTCGTATGATTTCTGATTCAGGGTTATACGATAGTTTATTTGCACTTAAAGTTTTTAAACTAATTGTGGATTGTCGTTTTGCCGCTAAGTGATTGGGTGAGCAGTGGTTTCTCAAACACTTTGGCTCGCTCTGAAGGATGTGTTCAGCCGAATAGCCAAGGACGTTGCTGGTCACGGATAGACTACGGCACGTTCTTGTTAACATTAAGATCATGCTTGTAACTCCCCCAAACCGTTCTCGGTATAGGTCGAACCACCGGCCAACAATCAAACAAGAACATGACCGATGGACCAACTGTCTACCAAGGTTCAGAAGCACTACATGACGGGTTAGGAACAAACCGGCCAAGGTCAAAAAGAGTGCAATTCGTGACTAGGCCAGTCCAACCACGAATCTGACGTTGTGTTAGCTTGGACAAGCTAATATCAGAAACAACAAGTCGTTATACAAAACATCGCTTTATTTATCTTATATATTATATGGTTCGCAACACACAACATAATATACAAGCGGTGGTATGCCAAGAGTAAAACTACATACTTATAGCAGTTTGCTTGGTCGAAAGCGTTATTTTGATGCCGAGACAATTTTTTTTTTGAAGTATGGGTGTATACGAGTATAGTATACGTACCCACTCCCTCCTTTTTTACGAAAAAAATGGCTGAACCGATATTTTGAAGGGTTGTTTACATTTTTTCTTTCGAAGATTGGGATGATCGACAATCCAAGTCGGTTAAAGACGACGCTAGGATTGTGACTTGGTGAATTTTGGGTTGACGACTAGGAATATTTCGATTTTAAGAAAATTCCTAGGAACAATTCGGTTTAAAGACGATGTTGGTGTTTCTAGTTCTTTCTTTATTTAGGAAGCGAGCTGAGTATGCGTGGCAATAGTTTCTCGGTTTTCTGAGAGTTTAGATCGGTTTGCAAGATATGCCTGAACAGTCACTGAACAATAGATCGAGACAGGAAAATACCTAATACTTAGCTCGCTAGACTATTCTCCTAGATCCTAAGTTCCTTTTTATGGTGATCTCTGAAGTGTTTTTATTTCATAGTACCTTCCTACGAAAATTCCAAGTTTGATTTCAAAAACTTCCGAGCCGGCCAGACCTTATTTTTCTCGAAGTTTTGGGTTAACCTCTTCTCTGTTTTGCTTGCTCATATCCCATTCCTATTCTCGTGTCTGTATGCAATGGTAAACATATTAGTTATTCCTGGACGCGTTTAAGCTTGAACTTTTCTTGCGGTTTTGGTTTTTCGATCCATATTTTTTTATACTGGTGTTTATCCTTTAAAACTTAACATTTATTTTCCGAACTTGAATTTTATCTTCTCCTGCAAATAAAAGATAGACCATCATAATATCATTGGGCTCGATTTTTTCTAAAATCGTAAGTGTGCTTTTAGTCGTGTTTTAGACCTTTTCGGGCTGTTTTTTTTACTTAAGCGTTTTTACAATTTCTTCGAAAGAGTACCTTGATATGACGTCAATCTCTATAGGAAGGTTCAAATTAATCGTATAGTTGAGGCGACTATGGTGTTAAGTTAACCGTTTTTTTATAAGATCAATCTGAATTCATACGAAAAAACTAGTCTTTACGGTTTTTATCGTAAAGTTCCAACGGTAACTCCAATCGACACGAAACAAGAGAAGTTTCGATCAAGATTCAATGGAAAACGAAAAGATGGAAGTAAGGGCGAGTAGGATGTCCAATAGGGCGAGTATGATTCCCAAGAGGGAGAGTAGGACGCCCAAGAGGTCGAGTAGGAGCAAGCCAAGGAGTTTAGGGGAGTCTTACTTGTTTTTGTCGTAAAATCTCAATGGAAACTCCGATTGAGATGAAACGAAAAGGGTTTTCATCGAGATTCAAAAGAGAAAACAAAAGAGAAGCTCATCATGGATTTCGCAACTCACCATGAGGCAAGTTGGAGGGAATACATCCAACTCGCCATCGGGGAGAGTTGAACGGTGTGCGTCTGACTTGTTTTAATTGTAAATCTGAACAGAAACTCCGATTAAGATAAAACAAAAAGCAGTTTTATAGGGATTCAAAGGAGAACGCAAAGGTGAAAGGACTGCTTGTTTTGTCCAACTCGCCCGTTCGGCGAGTTGAACGGCTCGTTTGGTCCAAATTGCCGAACGGGTGAGTTGGACGGTTTGTTTGGTCTAACTCGCCTAACGGGCAAGTTTCACAGCTCGTTTGGTCCAACTCACCGAACGGGGGAGTTGGATGGCTCGTTCGGTCCAACTTGCCCGCTCAGCGAGTTGGACTGATCCGACTCGAGTTTTGATGGTATGTTGGTGCGGTCGTTTCGTAAATGTTTTCAAATTTTTTCTACGGAAGTTGTATCATAAAATGCTAACTCGTTTCAGTTTGCAAACGATGTACCATAAAATATTGTCAAGTTTGATTTTAAGAAATCTGTTTCAGAAAATTTTGTTGAGCTTTAATTTTACGAAAGTTATTCCGCGAAATGTAATGAGTTTAGTCTTACGAAATTTGTTTCGTAAAATATTGTTGAGTTCAATTTTACGAAAGTTGTTATGTATGCGTTTTTTTCGTTTTTGGCTGTACGAGAGCCATTTTTTTTTTTTGGAAAACTCACGTTTTGGCCTCTGAAACTTTGGCTGTGATGTGCTTAGTTCTCGGGAGTCGAATTAATCGGATATTTTTTCTCGTTTCTGCAGGATCGATCCGAGGGGACTTTTAGTAGTTTTTCTGAAGTAAGTCTAAGTGACAATCATCGAGAATTCACTGAATATGTCGCGTAGAATCGAAGCTTGACTTTTTACGAAATCTTAGGTTTCAGAAAACAATTTAGCAGTGAGGGATACAATCTCTCGTTTGGCTTAGTTTAGTTTTCGTCAGCCGTTTTAGGTTTTGAGTGATTCAATAGAGATCAACTTCTTTTCTTCGAAAATTGTTTGAAAGAAGTACAACAGTGGGGGGTTGTGCGCCCCATTTGCTGTTCTTCCTTTCTGCGTAAGTAATCTAGGGCTTCTCCACAATTTTTGGGAGAGCAAGTTTTACTTTTACGAAAAGTTTTTGAAAAAGGTCTTTTGGTCGAACCCTTATGCACTGATACTTTTCCAACTCGGTAATGAGACGAACTTTACGGGGTTAGATATATTTTATCGTTTACCCTTTCTGTTTAGTGAGAGAAATTGCGAGCTTGTTTCGGTACTCTGTCTGTGGCAAAAAGTCGCGACTAGGTTTTCGATTTTCTCAAGCGCTGCGCATTTGCATAAGCGTTGGCGATGGGAGTAATCACTGCTGGAGTTTTTTTACCAGCGTTGTTGCGAGCTGCGGTATTGTCTTTCGTATTTCCAGACTGTTAAGTTGAGGTTCATATTTGAGTTGAGGGATTGAAGAATGGGAGAAGAATGGTTGGGACGGCCAAATGGCAAAAAGGCCATCATGGTAAAGGAAGAAGTTACCATGCACTTACCTTGGGTATTTACCCTTGATCCATCCGTTGAAAAGGAAGAGAGGATAGGCCTTGACAGGCTGGAACAGCTGGAAAGTAACCAGCATCTGGTCAAAGATGCTAGATGCCACTTGAATGGCTCTCCTTGCCTATGGTTAAAAATATGCCCTCCACCCCTTCTCCTAGACCACATTTTCCATTCTTTGGTTCTGAAAACTCTTGTAACCTCGACTCTATATATTTTTAATCTCATCGTAATAAATAAATCAGACATTTCATAATACCTCTCTTAGACTCTTAATCATGATTACATATTAGCCTTGTTCCTTTGTTAAGTATTCTTTCTAATCTCTCTAAACTATCATCAAACCAAAGATTATCTAAAACATTTTATGGTATCAGAGCCAGGTTACTCATAATCTGGGTTTGATTCACACGAAGACTCAAGAATTTTGGATCTCATCCTTCTTTCAAGTCAATCAAGATGGAAAACAACAAGGCTGTAGTTCAGGTTACACTCAAGGGAGGAAACTACCTCTTATGGTCTCGGTTGGTGAAGACTTCTGTGGGGAGTAAGGGTTTGTGGGGGCATATCACGTCTGCTGGAGCTCCAAAGCTCATTACTGAGGATGAAAATGATGAGGAGGATACCACAAGCGAGAAGGACAAGTGGGTGCAAGAAAACATTCTGGTTATGTCCATTCTCAAAAGCTCGTTGGATCCCTCAATCTTGGAGGCATATAGTTACTGTAAAAAGGCAAATGATCTTTGGAATACACTCAAGAAGGTGTATGGGAACATCTCAAACCTAAGTAGGGTGTTTGAGGTGAAGAGGGCAATCAAAAATCTGGTTCAAGAGGACATGGAGTATACAAGACACTTGGGAAAGTTTAGGGCTTTACGGTCGGAGATGGAGACGTTGAGGCCACACACTACTAACCAAGATGAGCTAAATAAGAGGAGAGAGCAAGACAAGGTCTTTGGCCTCTTGCTTACCTTAAATCCTACTTACAATGACCTGATCAAGCATATTTTGAGGGCCGGGAAGCTTCCTGATCTAGAGGATATATGCGCTCAAATTTAGAAGGAGCAAGGGTCTCTTGGACTCTTTGGAGGTAAAGGAGAACTCTCTCTAGCAAATCAAGTTGAAGTTCCTCAAGCAAACAGAGTCATGCACAACCGTTTGAAGAAATGAAGTTCAATGGGACATGTGATCATTGTAAGAGGCATGGACACAAGAAGAGTCAGTGCTGGATATTACACCCACACTTAAAGCCGGCTAAGTTCATGAAGGATAAGGGTGCAAGAGCTCATCTCTCCTATGGAACCAGTGAGCAACATGGGACAAGTGTTGCTGGGAAAAGTGTTGCGGGTACCTCAAAGCGGATCAATGAAGGAGATGGGCGAGAGATGCTGGCCATGTCAACTCAAAAAACTAAACCAAGTAACTAGAGGTTCAATGAAAACGATTTGATTAGGAGATCAGACATTGATACTCTAATCAAGATCTTCAAAGACAATGTTAACACCCTTGGGTATTCTTTTGATGCATCCTTGATTGGACCTGGTAATATTGATCACTCTAGGACTAAGAATGACCCAAATAATCATCTACGTCAGTCTAAGATTGCATATGAACCAGAAAGAAGTTGCCATTCATATAATGCTTGCAATATGTATAAACCTTTGATAATTGACTCTGGTGTAGCGATACTAGACTTATTAAAGATATTGAACCTGCTCATGGCCATGTAATGATAGCTAATGGTGAGAAGGTCCCAATTAAGGAAATATGCAATCTGAAATTGTTTGATAAAGAATCTAGGGCCTTCTATATGCCTAACTTCACTTCAAATTTGCTACCCGTGAAAAGTGTACCACTAATTTACAATGCAATGTGATATTTAGCCCTAATTCTGTGAAGTTTCAGGATATTGAGAGCAAGAGACTAATTGGGAAGGGAGTAACCAAGGGAGACATATATATGCTAGAAGATCTTACTCATGTTCTTGATTATGTTTACTCATTTACTTCTGCTTCTATGTTGAATAATGATATCTTGTGGCATACTAGACTAGGTCATCCTCATGTTAGAGCTTTGAACTTGATGTTTCCAGGTGTTGTGTTTAAAAATAATGAGTGTGAAGCTTGCATTTTAGGCAAGAATTGTAAGACTGTTTTTCCAACATCTAGTACTACTTATGATAAATGCTTTGGTTTAGTTCATTCGGATGTGTGGACTGCACATTGCTTGTCTAGGGATAATCATAAGTACTTTGTGACATTCATTGATGAAAATCTAAATACATCTGGATAACTTTGATGCAATCTAAGGATATGGTTCTTGAAGCATTTAAAAGTTTTCAAACTTATGTGACTAACCATTACAATGTTAAGCTTAGAATTTTTAGATAAGATAATGGTGGGGAGTATACAAGTCATGCTTTCAAGCAACACCTTGCTCAACATGGAATCCTACATCAAAAAAGTTGCCCTTACACTCCTCAACAAAATGGTGCGGCCGAGAGGAAGAATCGGCACCTGATGGAGGTGGCACGGTCGATGATGTTTCACTCCAATGTCCCCAAACAGTTATGGAGTGATGCAGTGGCATCTGCATGCTACTTGATCAACCGCATCCCTACCAAGGTTCTTCAAGACCAGTCCTCATTTGAGGTTTTGAACAAATACAAACTTCCCTTGGATTATCTTCGGGTGTTTGGGTGCCTTTGCTGTGTGCTAGTTCCTGGTGAACTACGAAACAAGATTGAAGCCAAGAGTGTCAAGGCTATGTTTATTGGGTATTCAACTACGCAGAAGGGGTATAAATGCTATGATCCAGTAAGTAGAAGGGTGTTAGTATCAAGAGAGGTGAAGTTTGTGGAAAAAATGACTACTATGAAGAAAAGAAGTGGACAAACTTGGAGGAGTTATCTCAAGAATAAGATAGAGCAGCTAATCTGAGAATGATCCTAGAAGGACTTGGTATTGGTGTTACTGAAGAACCAAAGGATAAACCTCCAAGACTGACGGGTGCACCACAATCACCCCACCTCGACCATGAGGGGGGGGGAATGATGAACCTAGACCTTGTCAAGGTGAAGGTGAATAACAACAAGAAGAAGTTGAGGAAGAGGCTGGAAATGATGCTGGGGGAAAAGAAAAAAGATCTAGATGAGCCGGGTGAAGCAGATCGACCAAGACAGCTGGGCGAACCAGATCGACCAAGACAGCCGGGTGAACAAGATCGACCAAATCGACCTAGACAGCCGGGCAGACCAAATCGACCAAGGCCGGGTGAACCATATGAACCAACGAAATAGATTCTTCCCACATGAAGTACTCTACTTAGGAAAGATGGGGTTTTTGAACAAGTGGATGATCATGGACAAGAAGTAGAGCAGCCGGGTTTGAGAAGAAGTGCAAGGTTGAGGAAGGAACCGTCAAGCTCATTTGGTATAAGGACTTACTACAATGCACAAGCTGTCGAACATCCTTCTCAAGTTGTGTGTTCATTTTCTAAGTACCCTGAAGAGCATTGTGCTTTCATGACCATTCTATATGAAAATAACATTCCTATATCATATGAAGAAGCTTTGATGCATAAGGCATTGAGAGAATCAGTAAGGGATGAAACCAATGCTATGATCAAGAATGATACTTGGTATGAGAGTGAATTACCAAGAGGAAAAAATGTTGTGTCAAGTAGATATATCTTCACAATCAAATATCTTGCAAATGGGAAGGTTGATAGGAGGAAAACAAGACTGGTGGCAAGAGGGTTCACCCAAACGTACGGAGAAGACTACATTGATAGTTTTGCACCAGCGGCTGAACTCCACACAATCAGAATAGTGTTGTCCTTGGCAGTGAACCTGGAATGAGGTATTTGGCAGATGGCTGTGAGGAATGCCTTCTTGCAAAGAGAACTTGAAGATGAATTGTAAATGTATCCTCCACCTGGTTTGGAGAACTTGATCGAGAAAGGAAATGTGTTGAGACTAAGGGAGGCTATCTATGGTCTTAAATAGTCACCAAGAGCTTGGTACAATAAGTTAAGAACAACTTTGAATGGTAAGGGGTTTATGAAATCTGTATTCGATCATGCCCTCTTCACTCTCACAACTCCATCAGGTATTGTTGTCCTCCTTTTGTATGTTGATGACATTATTATCACTGGAAGTGATCAAAATGGTATCAACTCGACCAAAGAGTTTCTAAAGTCAGTATTTGAAATTAAAGACTTGGGAGAGATGAAATACTTCCTTGGAATTAAGATATGTAGATCCAAGGAAGGGTTGTTCATGTCCCAAAGAAAGTATACACTTGATCATTTGAAAGATGCCGGGAAAGATGGAGGAAAGACAGCCAAGATTCCCTTGGAAGATGGATACAAGGTCCCACGTGAGGGGGAGATTTGAGATAGCAAGCCATTCCATGACCCTAAGCTCTATAGGAAGCTTGTTGGTAAATTAATATACTTAACTATTACACGACCTGATAAATGTTTTGCTGTGAATAAGGTGAGCCAATATATGCAACTCCCAAAGGAGCACCATTGGCGCATGGTGGAAAGAATCTTGATGTATCTAAATGGATCACCAGATCAAAGGGATCTGGATGTGGTGCAATGGGAATACTCAAGTTGTTGGTTACTGTGATGCGGATTGGGCTGGTGATATAGCTGATAGGAAATCTACTATTGGCTATTGTACCTTCATTGGTGGTAACCTGGTTACAAGGAAGAGCAAGAAGCAGAAGGTGGTCTCATGCACTACAAGAAAACCTGTGTTTTCCGACCGCAAGTTACGACTAAAATCGTAGTCACAAAATTTGACGACTAATTCCCGACTAACTTGTGACGAAGTCGCGACAACGACATCATAGTTGTTTACCAGTCGGAAATTAGGGACGACTTCTTGTGGTTGCACATCAGTCGTAAAATAACAACTGATAAACGACTATTATGGGGTCGGGGAACAGCTGTCGTAGATCAGTCATCAAATTTACGACTATTTAGCGACTAATTGGTTTTGTCATTACTCAGTCGCTAATTAGTCGGCTAAAACCGGTACAACCACGTGGATTACATTGTTTATGTTGGTGTACCTAATTTTCATCAGGAGTCGGTAATTAGTCGCTAATTAGTTGGAATTTTTTCTATATATATACAAGCTATTACCGTTTTATTCTCTCCTCACTCGTGCAAAACACCAAAAAAGAAACTAAGAAGTCGAGAAAAAATCGAAATGTTAAAAGAAAATGAGTGTTTTATGTTATTGTATGATGTCTAGAAATTACAATTATTCAAATTTTCGAGAGTGGATGTACAAGAGGATCGATGAAGACACGGGAAACTTTTCGAAAGACTTCATAGCGGGGGTGGAACAATTTATGACATTCACAAACAATCAGCCTCTAACACAGAGCAACGGCGGTAAGTTTTTCTGCCCATGTAATGTTTGCCAGAACGATAAATTTCTCTCAGGAAAAAAAATTTGGAGACATATATATAATAGAGGATTTATGCCAGACTATTATGTTTGGTATAAACATGGAGAAGAAATTGATATGGCATTAGGAACGAGTTATGTTGACCCGACGCATTTAAGTGGTAGTGATCAAGAAGTTGGTAATCAAGATAATTATGTAGATATGGTGAATGATGCATTTCGTGATAATGTGAGTTTTGATAACTATCATCAGGATGATAGTTGTCAGAATGTAGTAGACCCGCAACGTAACCATTCGAAGAAATTCTACGATTTGTTAGAAGGAGCACAAAATCCTTTGTATGATGGTTGTCGTGATGGGAAGTCACAGTTATCCTTGGCTGCTCGGGTCTTGCAAAATAAGGCAGATTATAATCTGAGTGAAAAGTGTGTGGATTCAATATGTCATATGTTGACAGATTATTTACCAGAAGGAAACACGGCAACTGATTCACACTACGAGACTGAGAAGTTGATGCGCAATTTAGGGCTTCCATATTATACAATTGATGTTTGTATTAACAATTGTATGATCTTTTGGAAAGAAGAAGAAAGATGGGAAAAGTGTCAATTTTGTGGTGCAGAAAGATGGAAGCCTAGGGACAAAAAACGCAGAACCAAAGTACCATATAGTCGTATGTGGTATCTACCTATAGCTGACAGGCTAAAGAGAATGTACCAGAGCAAGAAGACTGCAGCGTCAATGAGATGGCATGCTGAGCACCAAGCAAGGGAAGGGGAAATGTGTCATCCATCTAATGCGGCGGAATGGAAACATTTTCAAGATATACATCCAGAGTTTGCCGAAGAACCTCGTAACGTTTATCTTGGATTATGTACAGATGGATTTAATCCATTTGGGATGTCTCGTAATCATTCGTTGTGGCCGGTGATCTTGACTCCATATAATCTACCCCCTGATATGTGCATGAATACAGAGTATTTGTTTCTTACAATTTTGAACTCTGGGCCAAATCATCCGCGAGCTAGTCTTGATATCTTCCTCAAACCTTTGATTGAAGAGTTAAAAGAATTGTGGTCAACTGGAGTTGAAGCATACGATGTGTCCTTGAATCAAAATTTTAATCTAAAAGCCATGTTATTGTGGACGATAAGCGATTTTCCAGCGTATGGCATGCTATCAGGATGGACGACCCATGGTAAATTGGCTTGTCCAATTTGCATGGAAGATACAAAGGCTTTTTATCTGCCCAATGGAAGAAAGACATGTTGGTTTGATTGTCACCGAAGATTTCTTCCTCATGATCATCCACTGAGGAAGAATAGAAAGGACTTCTTGAAGGGAAAAAACGCGGTAAATGAATTTCCACCTGATTCTTTGACTGGTGAGCAAGTTTATTCAGAGCGGTTGTCAGGTGTCAATCTACTGAAAATGTCTGATTGCGGTGGAAACGGTCATGAAAAGAAGAAGTCTGGTTATGGGAAGTATCATAACTGGCACAAAGAAAGTATTTTTTGGGAGTTGCCATACTGGAGGGACCTGATTCTCCGACATAATCTTGATGTGATGCATATAGAGAAGAATTTTTTTGACAACATCATGAATACTGTTATGAATGTCAAGGGTAAATCGAAAGACACAATCAAATCAAGATTGGATATGGAAATTTTCTGTGATCGGCCCCATTTACATGTTAATGCTGCTGGTCAAGCTCCATTTCCTCCTTACACGCTGGACGAAGACGAGAGAAAATGTTTATTGGAATGTGTGAAACACGCAGTTAAATTCCCAGACGGATATGCTTCAGACCTAGCTAGTTGTGTTGATTTAGAAAATAACAAATTTTCTGGTATGAAGAGTCATGACTGCCATGTTTTTATGGAGCGACTACTTCCATTTATCTTTTCAGAACTCCTAGACGAAAAAGTCCATCTTGCGTTATCAGGTACTTAGCTATTGTTTAATATATTTTGAAATGACACAACTTTATATTATAGTCTATATTACTAAGAAATGCATTTTCAATATTTTAGCGGTTGGAGTATTTTTCCGTGACCTTTGCTCGAGAACTTTGCAGAAATCTCACGTCCAAATGCTTAAAAAGAACATTGTTTTGATCATCTGTAATTTGGAGAAGATTTTTCCACCATCATTTTTTGACGTCATGGAGCACTTGCCTATACATCTCCCCTACGAAGCTGAACTAGGAGGACCTGTGCAATATAGGTGGATGTATGTTTTTGAAAGGAATTTCAAAAAACTGAAATCAAAAGCAAAGAACAAAAGATTTGCTGCCGGCTCGATTGTTGAGTCATATATCAACAATGAGATAGCTTACTTTTCAGAGCACTACTTTGCTGATCATATACAGACGAAATCAAGGTACACACTATCATTATTCATCGGGTTCAATTTTTATGTCTATGCACATGCTTTTTATTTAATAATATGTGCATTAATACTTTTCATAATCATTTGGACAAGTTCACAAGATTTCATGAAGGTGAAGTCCCTGTATATCATGTTCCTGGAGTACCAGATATATTTACACACGCAGGTCGTCCAAGTGGAGAAATGCAAGAAATATGGCTTTCTGAGAAAGACTATAGATGTGCACATGCATATGTTTTAAGAAATTGTGATTATTTTCAGCCATTTGAGAAGTATAATTTGATATTATTATCATCTTTCGTATTGATTTACCCAACCATAATTGCTCATATTAATATGTGTTTGACTAATATAGGATGTTTGAAGATTTTCTTACTGCCAAATATGCAGACCTCTCCGAAAAAGACCTCTCTGCGAAGAGAGCTGATGAATATCATCTATGGGTGAAAGATTATGTATGTCTGTAATTATATATATGTATATATCTTCCTTAATTATATATATATATATATATGTTGCAGGTTAGCTATTGGAGCAACACACATCATTTTCCTCTGTGGGTTAAAGATATTGCGAATGGACCCGTGAATAAGGCAAGAACATGGCCCATCTATTTCACAAGAGGTTTTTTGTTCCACACGCAGAAGCATGGAGAGGGAAGAAAGAAATGTAACTACGGTGTGAGTGTTAAAGGAGAAAGTTACACAAATGCATCTGATGAAGCTGATTACTATGGGATCTTGACTGATATCATACAAATCCAGTATGAGGGGTCGGTGGATTTGAAAATCACACTTTTTAAGTGTAAGTGGTATGATCCGTTAGTTGGTAGAGGCACTCGGCGGAGCAATGGTGGCATCATCGATGTTCTTTCATCGAGGAAATACTATAAATACGAACCATTTATTCTAGGTATGTATTTTATACGATGATATATTACTTTTATGATTTGATATTAAATTTAATTATAATTTAGTTATTTGATATTGCACAGCATCTCAAGCTGATCAAGTTTGTTATATCCCCTATCCGTACGTTAAGAAACCAAAGCAGTCTTGGCTCAATGTTTTAAAAGTGAATCCGAGAAGAATCATTTCAGGAGAATATGAAAATAAAGAACCGACACTGTTGCAACAAGAAAATGATTATGTTGTTTTAATGACTACAATTGAAGATCTAGGAGTCGACCATTTGGTTCATGCTCGAGTACAACCTATAAATCTCGATGTTGATGTGGAAGATGTTGAACCGGAGGATGAATTTCAATGTAATATATCATCGTCTTCTTCTGATGATGAATATGGAGAAGTAGCATACTAAAATGTAGTATAATTTGTAAACTTTGTTTTAATACATATTGTAATATAATTTTGTAATCTTTGTTCTATAATTTTTTTTAATGTGTATTGAATCATATAATTTTCTAAACTTTTTTAGTGTATGTAATATATTTTTGTAAACTTTGTTTAATGTGTATTGTAATATATTTTTGTTTAAAAAATATATATAATCAACTCATAAACAAAGTAAACCAAGCCAAACTAAGTCATAACCCTATACCCTAAACTAAAACCAAAATTATTCAACCCTCCAAAACCCAACTTTCATTCCCCGCCAAGCCAAATTAATTCCCACCCAAAATAATTAACCCTCCAAAAGCCCAATTTTAACTCATCGAAGAAGTAAAAAAAACCCTAATATTCTATTGTCTTCTCTGTACCTCCTCCGTCACCCATCTCTCCCTCTCTGCCGATCTGAACCCTCCACTCCGTTAATCACTGAAGACGATGGCCGGAAGGAAGAAACCGAAGAAGACGGTCGCCTCCAATGCAAAGACACCATCTCCCCTTCCTTCGCAGTACGAATTCGTTCCAAGGACTCAAGCGCCTCCGCCTATCCAGAACCGCCAATCTCCACCATCTGTGTCTGACTATCCTCCTCCGGCACAGCTTTTCCAGGACTCGACGGTCCATCCCAGCAGAGCTTCACCTCCATCTTCACAACCTCGACTGTCTCAGACTTCACAGCGTCGAGGTTCTCAGACTTCACAGCCTCGAGGTTCTCAGACTTCCATACCTAGAGGATCTCAAGCTTCAGCAACTCGACAACCACCATCTCCACAATCTCAGAGCACTTCTGATGCTCAGAACTCGGAGACTGCAGAAGGTCCTGACGGTCCAGAAGCTGAAGACTCTCCTCATGTAGAAACGACTCTCTCCGAAGACCAGATGGATGTTGTCAACGCTCTTCTATCCCAGCCAAACAGAGAGCTATGCACGACCCTTTCTCCCTACTTCGAGCCTGGAACCACTTGGTACTTTCTTATCTTGAAGCTTCATTTTGTTTGGGTTTGGAAATGATGAGCTTTGATCAATACTTGTGAATGTTTTGTCTTCTAAATGTTTGGTCTTTTATGCATTACGGTTATGAGTTGTTTGTTTTGACTTGTCAAGGTTTAGTCTTTTGTTCATTACGGGTGTAAAGGTGTAGTCTTTTGCTAAAGCTTAAAGCTGTAAGATTTAATGAACCAAAAGACTAAAACTTAAACCTGTAATGTCTTGTTTCTTTTGTCTTTTAGAACTTGTGATTGTTTTCAGTTTAGTTAACACAAGTTGTTTGTTTTGTCTTGTGAATGAGTGGTCTTCTTAGTCATTACGGGGGTTACAGGTTTTAAGCTTTAGTCCTTTGAATGTTTCTAAAATTTAATTTGATTTCTAATAGTGATTAATGTTTGTTGAATATTAATGAATATTTTCTGATGAGATCACTCTCAGCCTAATATGATGTTTCTGTGTTTCTAGGTTTGGTCGGGACAGAGGTAAACTGACTCGGAAGATCACCAAGATCTTTACAAACAAGTTTAATGGTCCATACTACAGCTGGACTGTTGTGCCTCGGGAAAGACAAGAAAAATGGTTTGTAGAGTTTGCAGTTGAGTTCTTTTCTGCTAGACTTCATATTTCAATTTTGTTGAGTTTAATTTTATTTTTAATATCAACCTTCTCTTTGGTTGTAGAAAACTCACACATGGCGTTCTACACTAACCGGGATAGTTCAGGAGAAGTTCGAGGAGATATGTCAGCGCCGTATAAAAGATATGGTTAGCACTCGTAGGACTTCTCGTGTGAGACCAAACTGGATTAAGAAAACTTTGTGGACAGAAATGTGTGAGTTTTGGGACACTGCTGAATCCAAAGAAAAGAGTTTGACAACTTCAACTGCTCGTATGTCTGACCGTAAAGGACTTGGTCCTCACAAACACAACTCCGGACAGAAGTCTTTCCAACAAATCGAACTAGAAATGGTAACTTCTTTTCTTTGACCAAGTTAATTTTTTTTGGTCTTAATAGCCTTTACTTTGCTTACCATTTCAGGTAGAGGAATTGGGCAGACCGGTGACTCTTGGCGAAGTCTTCATTAAGACTCATACAAAAAAGGATGGGAGCTTTGTGGATATGAAAGCACAGCAGGTTGCTGAGGCGTATCAGCAGAACAAACGATCAAAGTTGGGTAACCTTGAGGCTGGAAACACAGACCCTTCAAACTCTAGTTCACAAGCTCCAGAGCTCTCCATAGATGAGGATAATGAGATATTCCTTCTGGTAAATTTTTCCTCTAAATTTCGGTTTGTTTTTGATATATGGTCTGTTTTCGATATAGGTATGTTTTCTTATACATGATGCTTGTTACTTGTTTCTTCTCGGTTTTGGTAGATGATCCACACTGTTTTTTCTGCTTTTATAATTTATTTTTCTTTGATTTATAGGTTTTTTTTTATAGATGATACATGTTTCTTATTGTTTTTGATACATCATACTTGGTTCTTCTCTTTTTTTGTAGTCTACTTTCACAAACGAAAGAGGAAAACACTATGGAATTGGAAGCCTCGAGATTACTCTTGTCAATGGAAAGCGGAAGTACAGTGCATCCTCTTCTTCAATCCTGGACCTGCAAAACCAGCTTGATGAAGCTCACCGCAAAATCGAGGAGCAGGCTGCACAGAATGCAAATGCTCTCCAAAAAATTGAAGAGCAGGCTGCACAGAACGCAAATGCTCTGCGCATAATCGAGGAGCAAGCTACTCATAATGCAGAGCAGGGAAAAAAGCTCAAGGAGTTGTCTTTGGTGGAGAAGTTTTTGACTGCAACAGATCCTAGGTATCTTGAATTCCTTGCAGCCAACAAGTCTGATGATTAGGTTCCCTTTTTCTTTTAATCTTAGTTTCTTCTCTGTGTACTTTCAAACTTATGTTTTGGTGTAAAATATTTCCAGCTTGTTAAACTCTATAATTAGAGTTCTTTTGAATCAAACATTTCAGCTTGTTAACATTTTCCATTTCTTATTAAAAAATATTATAAGCAGTAGAAAATAGTAAATCCAGGAAAATAAAATTCAAAAATAGGAAATAATTCACGCTTTAGTCGCTTGCTAGTCAATAATTAGTTCCCAAACATAGTGGCTGGGTAGTCGCTAATTAGTAGCAAAACGGTAACATTTAACGACTAATTGCCGACTAACATTTAACGACTAATTACCGACTAACATTTAACGACTACTTACCGACTAACATTTAACGACTGATTTCCGACTCTAAACTTCCGACTGAATTTACGACTTATACATTACTACTGTTTTCCGACAATTTAAAATGAAGTTATAATGAATAAACTAAAGTCGCATATTAGTCGTAAGCTTAGTCGTAAGAGTAGTCGTAAGAGTAGTCGCAATATATTACGACCAAATTGCGACTGTTGCCTGACTATGAACTGTACTCGTACAACAGTCGTACATCAGTCGCTATTTGCCGACTAATATATGACTATTTGTTTTTGCGACGCGTTGGTTTCCGACCCTCATGTATGGTCGCACATCAGTCGTAAAAGGTATATTTACGACTGATTGCCTACTAATTTTGTAGTCGGAATAGACATGTTTTCTTGTAGTGGAAGAAGTTATCCCACTTTTAACCGAAGTGATTTCAGTTCGCCCTGTTTGGAGAGTTGGCAATTTATTCTTGATACTAATAAAACCAGAATGAATCACGATGTAAGAAGCTTGATTTGGAATCATATATCAGTGGATAATCATCCTGAAGTTGAATCAATATCATAGGAGTTATGATGAAGATGTTATCCCACTTTTAACCGAAGTGATTCCAGTTTGCCTTGTTTGGAGAGTTGTCAATTTCTTCTTGATACTAATAAAACCAGAAAGAATCACGATGTAAGAAGATTTATTTAGACTCATAAATCAGTTTAGAATCACCCTGAATTTGAATCAAGATCATAGGTGTTATGATGAAGAAGTTATCCCACTTTTAACCGAAGTGACTCCAGTTTACCCTGTTTGGAGATTTGGCAATGCTTCTTGATTTTAATCAAACCAGAATGAATAAAGATGTAAGAAGCTTTATTTTGACTCATAAATCATTGGATAATCATCCTGAAGTTGAATCAATATCATAGGAGTTATGATGAAGAAGTTATATCACTTTTAACCGAAGTAACTTCAATTTACCCTTTTTGGAGATTTGGCAATTTCTTCTTGATTCTAATCAAACCAGAATGAATCAAGATGTAAGAAGCTTTATTTGGACTCATAAATCAGTGGATAATCACCATGAAGTTGAATCAATATCATAGGAGTTATGATGAAGATGTTATTCCACTTTTAACCGAAGTGATTCCAGTTTACCCTTTTTGGAGATTTGGCAATTTCTTCTTGATTCTATTCAAACCAGAATGAATCAAGATGTAAGAATCTTGATTTAGACTCATAAATCAGTGTATAATCATCCTGAAGTTGAATCAACATCATTGGACTTATGATGAAGAAGTTATCCCACTTTTAACCGAAGTGACTCCAGTTTACCCTGTTTGGAGATTTGGCAATTTCTTCTTGATTCTAATCAAACCAGAATGAATCAAGATGTAAGAAGATTTATTTGGAATCATATATCAGTGGATAATCATCCTGAATTTGAATCAATATCATAGGAGTTATGATGAAGATGTTATCCCACTTTTAACCGAAGTGATTCCAGTTTGCCTTGTTTGGAGAGTTGTCAATTTCTTCTTGATACTAATAAAACCAGAATGAATCACGATGTAAGAAGATTTATTTGGACTCATAAATCAGTTTAGAATCACCCTGAATTTGAATCAAGATCATAGGTGTTATGATGAAGAAGTTATCCCACTTTTAACCGAAGTGACTCCAGTTTACCCTGTTTGGAGATTTGGCAATTTCTTCTTGATTCTAATCAAACCAGAATGAATCAAGATGTAAGAAGCTTTATTTGGACTCATAAATCATTGGATAATCATCCTGAAGTTGAATCAATATCATAGGAGTTATGATGAAGAAGTTATCCCACTTTTAACCGAAGTGACTCCAGTTTACCTTGTTTGAAGATTTGGCAATTTCTTCTTGATTCTAATCAAACCAGAATAAATTAATATGTAGGAATCTTGATTTGGACTCTTAAATGAGTGTAGAATTACCCTGAAGTTGAATCAATACCAGTGGAGTTATGATGAAGAAGTTATCCCAATTTTAACCGAAGTGACTCCAGTTTACCCTGTTTGGATATTTGGCAATTTCTTCTTGATTCTAATCAAACAAGAATAAATCAAGATGTAAGAATCTTTATTTGGACTTATAAATCAGTGTATAATCACCCTGGAGTTGAATCAAGATCATAGGAGTTATGATGAAGAAGTTATTCCAGTTTATGCTGTTTAGAGAATTGGCAATTTTTTCTTGATACAAATAAAACCAGAATGAATCAAGATGTAAGAATCTTGATTTGGACTCATAAATCAGTATAGAAGTATCCTGAAGTTGAATCAATATCATTGGAGTTATGATGAAGAAGTTATCCCACTTTTAACCAAAGTGATTCCAGTTCGCCCTGTTTGGAGAGTTGGCAATTTATTCTTGATACTAATAAAACCAGAATGAATCACGATGTAAGAAGCTTGATTTGGACTCATAAATCAGTTTATAATCATCCTGAAGTTGAATCAATATCATAGGAGTTATGATGAAGATGTTATTCCACTTTTAACTGAAGTGATTCTAGTTTATCCTGTTTGGAGATTTGGCAATTTCTTCTTGATTCTAATCAAACCAGAATGAATCAAGATGTAAGAAGATTATTTGGACTCATAAATCAGTTGATAATCACCCTGTAGTTGAATCAATATCATAGGAGTTCTGACGAAGATGTTATTCCACAATTAACAGAAGTGATTCTAGTTTACCCTGTTTGGAGATTTGGCAATTTCTTCTTGATTCTAATCAAAAAAGAATGAATAAAGATTTAAGAATCTTGATTTGGACTCATAAATAAGTTTAGAATCATCCTGAAGTTGAATCAATATCATTGGACTTATGATGAAGAAGTTATCCTCCTTTTAACCGAAGTGATCCCAGTTAACCCTGTTTGGAGATTTGGCAATTTATTCTTGATACTAATAAAACCAGAATGAATCACGATGTAAGAATCTTGATTTGGACTCATTAATCAGTGTAGAATCACCCTGGAGTTGAATCAATATCATTGAAGTTATGATGAAGAAGTTAACCCACTTTTATCCGAAGTGACTCTAGTTTACCCTGTTTGGAGATTTGGCAATATCTTCTTGATTCTAATCAAACCAGAATGAATCAAGATGTAAGAAGATTTATTTGGACTCATAAATCAGTTGATAATCACCCTGTAGTTGAATCAATATCATAGGAGTTCTGACGAAGATGTTATTCCACATTTAACCGAAGTGATTCCAGTTTACCCTGTTTGGAGATTTGGCAATTTCTTCTTGATTCTAATCAAAAAAGAATGAATAAAGATTTAAGAATCTTGATTTGGACTCATAAATAAGTTTAGAATCATCCTGAAGTTGAATCAATATCATTGGACTTATGATGAAGAAGTTATCCTCCTTTTAACCGAAGTGATCCCAGTTAACCCTGTTTGGAGATTTGGCAATTTATTCTTGATACTAATAAAACCAGAATGAATCACGATGTAAGAATCTTGATTTGGACTCATTAATCAGTGTAGAATCACCCTGGAGTTGAATCAATATCATTGAAGTTATGATGAAGAAGTTATCCCACTTTTAACCGAAGTGATTCCAGTTTACCCTGTTTGGATATTTGGCAATTTCTTCTTGATAAAAATAAAACCAAAATGAATCACGATGTAAGAATCTTGATTTGGACTCATAAATCAGTTTAGAATCACCTTGAAGTTGAATCAAGATCATAGGAGTTATGATGAAGAAGTTATCCCACTTTTAACCGAAGTGATTCCAGTATACCTAGTTGGAAATTTGGCAATTTCTTCTTGATTCTAATCAAACCAGAATGAATCAAGATGTAAGAAGCTTGGTTTGGACTCATTAATCAGTGTAGAATCACCCTGTAGTTGAATCAAGATCATAGGAGTTATGATGAAGAAGTTATCCCACTTTTAACCGAAGTGATTCCAGTTTACCCTATTTGGAGAATTGACAATTTCTTCGTGATACAAATAAAACAAGAATGAATCACGATGTAAGAATCATTATTTGTACTCATAACTCAGTGGATAATCACCCTGAAGTTGAATCAATATCATAGGAGTTATGATGAAGATGTTATTCCACTTTTAACCGAAGTGATTCTAGTTTACCCTGTTTGGAGATTTGGCCATTTCTTCTTGATTCTAATCAAACCAGAATGAATCAAGATGTAAAAAGCTTGATTTCGACTCATAAATCAGAATAGAATCATCCTGAAGTTGAAACAATATCATTGGAGTTGTGATGAAGAAGTTTTTCCACTTTTAACCGAAGTGATTCCAATTTGCCCTATTTGGAGATTTGGCAATTTCTTCTTGATTCTAATCAACACCAGAATGAATCAAGATGTAAGAAGCTTTATTTGGACTCATAAATCGGTGTAGAATCATCCTGAATTTGAATCAATATCATTGGAGTTATGATAAAGATCTTATTCCAGTTTTAACCGAAGTGTATCAAGTTTACCCTGTTTGGAGATTGGTAATTTCTTCTTGATTCAAATCAAACCAGAAAAATCGATATGTAGGAATCTTGATTTGGACTCATAAATCAGTGTAGAATCACCCTGAAGTTGAATCAATATCATTGGAGTTATGATGAAGAAGTTATCCCACTTTAACCGAAGTGATTCCAGTTTGCCCTGTTTTGAGATTTGGCATTTTATTCTTAATACTAATAAAACCAAAATTAATCACGATGTAAGAAGCGTGATTTGAACTCATAAATCAGTGTATAATCATCCTGAAGTTGAATCAATATCATAGGATTTATGATGAAGATGTTATTCTACTTTTAACCGAAGTGATTTCAGTTTACCCTTTTTGGAGAATTGGCAATTTCTTCTTGATTCTAATCAAACCAGAATGAATCAAGATGTAAGAATCTTGATTGGACTCATAAATAAGTTTAGAATAATCCTGAAGTTGAATCAATATCATTGGACTTATGATGAAGTTATCCCACTTTTAACCGAAGTGATTCCAGTTTGCACTATTTGGAGATTTGACAATTTCTTCTTGATAATAATAAAACCAGAATGAATCACGATGTAAGAAGATTTATTTGGACTCATAAATCAGTGTAGAACCCTCTGAAGTTTAAGCAAGATCATAGGAGTTATGATGAAGAAGATCCCACTTTTAACCGAAGTGACTCAAGTTTATCATGTTTGGATATTTGGCAATTTCTTCTTGATTCTAATAAACCACAATGAATCAAGATGTAAGAAGCTTTATTTGGACTCATAAATCAGTGGATAATCACCCTGAATTTGAATCAAGATTATAGGAGTTATGATGAAGAAGTTATCCCACTTTTAACCGAAGTGACTCCAGTTTACCCTGTTTGGAGATTTGGCAATTTCTTCTAGATTCTAATCAAACCAGAATAAATCAAGATGTAAGAAGATTTATTTGGACTCATAAATCAGTGGATAATCACCCTGAAGTTGAATCAATATCATAGGAGTTATGATGAAGATGTTATTCCACTTTTAACCGAATTGATTCCAGTTTACCCTGTTTGGAGATTTGATAATTTCTTCTTGATTCTAATCAAAACAGAAGGTATCAAGATGTAAGAATCTTGATTTGGACTCATAAATCAGTGTAGAATCATCCTGAAGTTGAATCAATATCATTGGACTTATGATAAAGAAGTTATCCCACTTTTAACCGAAGTGATCCCAGTTAACTCTGTTTGGAGATTTGGCAATTTATTCTTGATACTAATAAAACCAGAATGAATCACGATGTAAGAAGCTTTATTTGGACTCATAAATCAGTGGATAATCACCCTGAATTTGAATCAAGATTATAGGACTTATGATGAAGAAGTTATCCCACTTTTAACCGAAGTGACTCTAGTTTACCATGTTTGGAGATTTGGTAATTTCTTCTTGATTATAATCAAAC
Source organism: Moricandia moricandioides (assembly GCA_905132885.1). NCBI lineage: Eukaryota > Viridiplantae > Streptophyta > Magnoliopsida > Brassicales > Brassicaceae > Moricandia > Moricandia moricandioides. The sequence goes on from CAJHQQ010000794.1 coordinate 126,935, forward strand.
CAGAATGAATCAAGATGTAAGAAGATTTATTTGGAATCATATATCAGTGGATAATCATCCTGAATTTGAATCAATATCATAGGTGTTATGATGAAGAAGTTATCCCACTTTTAACCGAAGTGACTCCAGTTTACCCTGTTTGGAGATTTGGCAATTTCTTCTTGATTCTAATCAAACCAGAATGAATCAAGATGTAAGAAGCTTTATTTGGACTCATAAATCACTGGATAATCATCCTGAAGTTGAATCAATATCATAGGAGTTATGATGAAGAAGTTATCCCACTTTTAACCGAAGTGACTCGAGTTTACCCTGTTTGAAGATTTGGCAATTTCTTCTTGATTCTAATCAAACCAGAATAAATCAATATGTAGGAATCGTGATTTGGACTCATAAATGAGTGTAGAATACCCTGAAGTTGAATCAATATCATTGGAGTTATGATGAAGAAGTTATCCCACTTTTAACCGAAGTGACTCCAGTTTATCCTGTTTGGATATTTGGCAATTTCTTCTTGATTCTAATCAAACCAGAATAAATCAAGATGTAAGAATCTTTATTTGGACTCATAAATCAGTGTATAATCACCCTGGAGTTGAATCAAGATCATAGGAGTTATGATGAAGAAGTTATCCCACTTTTAACCGAAGTTATTCTAGTTTACGCTGTTTGGAGAATTGGCAAATTTTTCTTGATACAAATAAAACCAGAATGAATCAAGATGTAAGAATCTTGATTTGGACTCATAAATCAGTATAGAATTATCCTGAAGTTGAATCAATATCATTGGAGTTATGATGAAGAAGTTATCCCACTTTTAATTAAAGTGATTCCAGTTCGCCCCTGTTTGGAGAGTTGGCAATTTATTCTTGATACTAATAAAACCAGAATGAATCACGATGTAAGAAGCTTGATTTGGACTCATAAATCAGTTTATAATCATCCTGAAGTTGAATCAATATCATAGGAGTTATGATGAAGATGTTATTCCACTTTTAACTGAAGTGATTCTAGTTTACCCTGTTTGGAGATTTGGCAATTTCTTCTTGATTCTAATCAAACAAGAATGAATGAAGATGTGAGAAGATTTATTTGGACTCATAAATCAGTGGATAATCACCCTGAAGTTGAATCAATATCATAGGAGTTATGACGAAGATGTTATTCCACATTTAACCGAAGTGATTCCAGTTTACCCTGTTTGGAGATTTGGTAATTTCTTCTTGATTCTAATCAAAAAAGAATGAATAAAGATTTAAGAATCTTGATTTGGACTCATAAATAAGTTTAGAATCATCATGAAGTTGAATCAATATCATTGGACTTATGATGAAGAAGTTATCCTCCTTTTAACCGAAGTGATCCCAGTTAACCCTGTTTGGAGATTTGGTAATTTATTCTTGATACTAATAAAACCAGAATGAATCACGATGTAATAAGCTTGATTTGGACTCATTAATTAGTGTAGAATCACCCTGGAGTTGAATCAAGATCATAGGAGTTATGATGAAGAAGTTATCCCACTTTTAACCGAAATGATTCCAGTTTATCCTGTTTGGATATTTGGCAATTTCTTCTTGATTCTAATCAAACCAGAATGAATCAAGATGTAAGAAGATTTATTTGGACTAATAAATCAGTGGATAATCACCCTGAAGTTGAATCAATATCATAGGAGTTATGACGAGATGTTATTCAACTTTTAACCCGAAGTGATTCCAGTTTACCCTGTTTGTAGATTTGGCAATTTCTTCTTGATTCTAATCAAAAAAAGAATGAATCAAGATGTAAGGATCTTTGGACTCATAAATAAGTTTAGAATCATCATGGAAGTTGAATTAATATCATTGGACTTATGATGAAGAAGTTATCCTTCTTTTAACCGAAGTGATCCCAGTTAACCCTGTTTGGAGATTTGGCAATTTATTCTTGATACTAATAAAACCAGAATGAATAACGATGTAAGAATCTTGATTTGGACTCATAAATCAATATATAATTATCCTGAAGTTGAATCAATATCATTGGAGTTATGATGAAGAAGTTATCCCAGTTTTTACCGAAGTGATTCCAGTTCGCCGTGTTTGGAGAGTTGATAATTTATTCTTGATACTAATAAAACCCGAATGAATCACGATGCAAGAAGCTTGATTTGGATTCATAAATCAGTGTATAATAATCCTGAAGTTGAATCAATATCATAGGAGTTATGTTGAAGATGTTATTCCACTTTTAACCGAAGAGATTCTAGTTTACCCTGTTTGAAGATTTGGCAATTTCTTCTTGATTCTAATCAAACCAGAATGAATCAAGATGTAAGAAGCTCTATTTGGACTCATAAATCAGTGGATAATCACCCTGAAGTTGAATCAATATCATAGGAGTTATGACGAAGATGTTATTCCACTTTTAACCGAAGTGATTCGAGTTTACCCTGTTTGGAGATTAGGCAATTTCTTCTTGATTCTAATCAAACCAGAATGAATCAAGATTTAAGAAGATTTATTTGGACTCATAAATCAGTGGATAATCACCCTGAAGTTGAATCAATATCATAGGAGTTATGACGAAGATGTTATTCCACATTTAACCGAAGTGATTCCAGTTTACCCTGTTTGGAGATTTGGCAATTTCTTCTTGATTCTAATCAAAAAAGAATGAATCAAGATTTAAGAATCTTGATTTGGACTCATAAATAAGTTTAGAATCATCCTGAAGTTGAATCAATATCATTGGACTTATGATGAAGAAGTTATCCTCCTTTTAACCGAAATGATCCCATTTAACCCTGTTTGGAGATTTGGCAATTTATTCTTGATACTAATAAAACCGGAATGAATCACGATGTAAGAGGCTTGATTTAGACTCATTAATCAGTGTAGAATCACCCTGGAGTTGAATCAATATCATTGGAGTTATGATGAAGAAGTTATCCTACTTTTAACCGAAGTGATTCCAGTTTACCCTGTTTGGAGATTTGGCAATTTCTTCTTGATAAAAATAAAACCAAAATGAATCACGATGTAAGAATCTTTATTTGGACTCATAAATCAGTTTAGAATCACCCTGAAGTTGAATCAAGATCATAGGAGTTATGATGAAGAAGTTATCCCACTTTTAACCGAAGTGATTCCAGTATACCTGGTTGGAGATTTGGCAACATCTTCTTGATTCTAATCAAGCCAGAATGAATCAAGATGAAGAAGCTTGATTTGGACTCATTAATCAGTGTAGAATCACCCTGTAGTTGAATCAAGATCATAGGAGTTATGATGAAGAAGTTATCCCACTTTTAACCGAAGTGATTCCAGTTTATCCTGTTTAGAGAATTGACAATTTCTTCTTGATACAAATAAAACCAGAATGAATCACGATGTAAGAATCATTATTTGTACTCATAAATCAGTGGATAATCACCCTGAAGTTGAATCAATATCATAAGAGTTATGATGAAGATGTTATTCCACTTTTAACTGAAGTGATTTTAGTTTACCCTGTTTGGAGATTTGGCAATTTCTTCTTGATTCTAATCAAAAAAGAATGAATAAAGATTTAAGAATCTTGATTTGGACTCATAAATAAGTTTAGAATCATCATGAAGTTGAATCAATATCATTGGACTTATGATGAAGAAGTTATCCTCCTTTTAACCGAAGTGATCCCAGTTAACCCTGTTTGGAGATTTGGTAATTTATTCTTGATACTAATAAAACCAGAATGAATCACGATGTAATAAGCTTGATTTGGACTCATTAATTAGTGTAGAATCACCCTGGAGTTGAATCAAGATCATAGGAGTTATGATGAAGAAGTTATCCCACTTTTAACCGAAATGATTCCAGTTTATCCTGTTTGGATATTTGGCAATTTCTTCTTGATTCTAATCAAACCAGAATGAATCAGGATGTAAGAAGATTTATTTGGACTCATAAATCAGTGGATAATCACCCTGAAGTTGAATCAATATCATAGGAGTTATGACGAAGATGTTATTCAACTTTTAACCCGAATTGATTCCAGTTTACCCTGTTTGGAGATTTGGCAATTTCTTCTTGATTCTAATCAAAAAAGAATGAATCAAGATGTAAGGATCTTTGGACTCATAAATAAGTTTAGAATCATCATGGAAGTTGAATTAATATCATTGGACTTATGATGAAGAAGTTATCCTTCTTTTAACCGAAGTGATCCCAGTTAACCCTGTTTGGAGATTTGGCAATTTATTCTTGATACTAATAAAACCAGAATGAATAACGATGTAAGAATCTTGATTTGGACTCATAAATCAATATATAATTATCCTGAAGTTGAATCAATATCATTGGAGTTATGATGAAGAAGTTATCCCAGTTTTTACCGAAGTGATTCCAGTTCGCCGTGTTTGGAGAGTTGGCAATTTATTCTTGATACTAATAAAACCCGAATGAATCACGATGCAAGAAGCTTGATTTGGATTCATAAATCAGTGTATAATAATCCTGAAGTTGAATCAATATCATAGGAGTTATGTTGAAGATGTTATTCCACTTTTAACCGAAGAGATTCTAGTTTACCCTGTTTTGAAGATTTGGCAATTTCTTCTTGATTCTAATCAAACCAGAATGAATCAAGATGTAAGAAGCTCTATTTGGACTCATAAATCAGTGGATAATCACCCTGAAGTTGAATCAATATCATAGGAGTTATGACGAAGATGTTATTCCACTTTTAACCGAAGTGATTCGAGTTTACCCCTGTTTGGAGATTAGGCAATTTCTTCTTTATTCTAATCAAACCAGAATGAATCAAGATGTAAGAAGATTTATTTGGACTCATAAATCAGTGGATAATCACCCTGAAGTTGAATCAATATCATAGGAGTTATGACGAAGATGTTATTCCACATTTAACCGAAGTGATTCCAGTTTACCCTGTTTGGAGATTTGGCAATTTCTTCTTGATTCTAATCAAAAAAGAATGAATAAAGATTTAAGAATCTTGATTTGGACTCATAAATAAGTTTAGAATCATCCTGAAGTTGAATCAATATCATTGGACTTATGATGAAGAAGTTATCCTCCTTTTAACCGAAATGATCCCATTTAACCCTGTTTGGAGATTTGGCAATTTATTCTTGATACTAATAAAACCGGAATGAATCACGATGTAAGAGGCTTGATTTAGACTCATTAATCAGTGTAGAATCACCCTGGAGTTGAATCAATATCATTGGAGTTATGATGAAGAAGTTATCCTACTTTTAACCGAAGTGATTCCAGTTTACCCTGTTTGGAGATTTGGCAATTTCTTCTTGATAAAAATAAAACCAAAATGAATCACGATGTAAGAATCTTGATTTGGACTCATAAATCAGTTTAGAATCACCCTGAAGTTGAATCAAGATCATAGGAGTTATGATGAAGAAGTTATCCCACTTTTAACCGAAGTGATTCCAGTATACCTGGTTGGAGATTTGGCAACATCTTCTTGATTCTAATCAAGCCAGAATGAATCAAGATGAAGAAGCTTGATTTGGACTCATTAATCAGTGTAGAATCACCCTGTAGTTGAATCAAGATCATAGGAGTTATGATGAAGAAGTTATCCCACATTTAACCGAAGTGATTCCAGTTTATCCTGTTTAGAGAATTGACAATTTCTTCTTGATACAAATAAAACCAGAATGAATCACGATGTAAGAATCATTATTTGTACTCATAAATCAGTGGATAATCACCCTGAAGTTGAATCAATATCATAAGAGTTATGATGAAGATGTTATTCCACTTTTAACTGAAGTGATTTTAGTTTACCCTGTTTGGAGATTTGGCAATTTCTTCTTGATTCTAATCAAACCAGAATGAATCAAGATGTAAAAAGATTGATTTGAACTTATAAATCAGAATAGAATCATCCTGAAGTTGAAACAATATCATTGGAGTTATGATGAAGAAGTTTTTCCACTTTTAACCGAAGTGATTCCAGTTTGCCTTATTTGGAGTTTTGGCAATTTCTTCTTGATTCTAATCAAAACCAGAATTAATCAAGATGTAAGAAGCTTTATTTGGACTCATAAATCGGTGTATAATCATCCTGAATTTGAATCAATATCATTGGAGTTATGATAAAGATCTTATTCCAGTTTTAACCGAAGTGATTCCAGTTTACCCTGTTTGGAGATTAGTAATTTCTTCTTGATTCTAATCAAACCAGAATAAATCAATATGTAGGAATCTTGATTTGAACTCATAAATCAGTGTAGAATTACCCTGAAGTTGAATCAATATCTTTGGAGTTATGATGAAGAAGTTATCCCACTTTTAACCGAAGAGATCCCAGTTTACCCTGTTTGGAGATTTTGCAATTTATTCTTGATACTAATAAAACCAGAATGAATCACGATGTAAGAAGCTTGATTTGGACTCATAAATCAGTGTAGAACCACCCTGAAGTTGAAGCAAGATCATAGGAGTTACGATGAAGAAGTTATCCCACTTTTAACCGAGGTGACTCCAGTTTATCCTGTTTGGATATTTGGCAATTTCTTCTTGATTCTAATCAAACCAGAATGAATCAAGATGTAAGAAGCTTTATTTGGACTCATAAATCATTGGATAATCACCCTGAAGTTGAATCAATATCATAGGAGTTATGACGAAGATGTTATTCAACTTTTAACCCGAAGTGATTCCAGTTTATCCTGTTTGGAGATTTGGCAATTTCTTCTTGATTCTAATAAAAAAAAATGAATCAAGATGTAAGAATCTTGATTTGGACTCATAAATAAGTTTAGAATCATCCTGAAGTTGAATTAATATCATTGGACTTATGATGAAGAAGTTATCCTTCTTTTAACCGAAGTGATCCCAGTTAACCATGTTTGGAGATTTGGCAATTTATTCTTGATACTAATAAAACCAGAATGAATCACGATTTAAGAATCTTGATTTGTACTCATAAATCAGTATAGAATTATCCTGAAGTTGAATCAATATCATTGGAGTTATGATGAAGAAGTTATCCCAGTTTTTACCGAAGTGATTCCAGTTCGCCCTGTTTGGAGAGTTGGCAATTTATTCTTGATACTAATAAAACCCGAATGAATCACGATGTAAGAAGCTTGATTTGGATTCATAAATCAGTGTATAATAATCCTGAAGTTGAATCAATATCATAGGAGTTATGTTGAAGATGTTATTCCACTTTTAACCGAAGAGATTCTAGTTTACCCTGTTTGGAGATTTGGCAATTTCTTCTTGATTCTAATCAAACCAGAATGAATCAAGATGTAAGAAGCTCTATTTGGACTCATAAATCAGTGGATAATCACCCTGAAGTTGAATCAATATCATAGGAGTTATGACGAAGATGTTATTCCACTTTTAACCGAAGTGATTCGAGTTTACCCTGTTTGGAGATTAGGCAATTTCTTCTTGATTCTAATCAAACCAGAATGAATCAAGATGTAAGAAGATTTATTTGGACTCATAAATCAGTGGATAATCACCCTGAAGTTGAATCAATATCATAGGAGTTATGACGAAGATGTTATTCCACATTTAACCAAAGTGATTCCAGTTTACCCTGTTTGGAGATTTGGCAATTTCTTCTTGATTCTAATCAAAAAAGAATGAATAAAGATTTAAGAATCTTGATTTGGACTCATAAATAAGTTTAGAATCATCCTGAAGTTGAATCAATATCATTGGACTTATGATGAAGAAGTTATCCTCCTTTTAACCGAAGTGATCCCAGTTAACCCTGTTTGGAGATTTGGCAATTTATTCTTGATACTAATAAAACCAGAATGAATCACGATGTAAGAAGCTTGATTTGGACTCATTAATCAGTGTATAATCACCCCTGGAGTTGAAACAATATCATTGGAGTTATGATGAAGAAGTTATCCCACTTTTAACAGAAGTGATTCCAGTTTACCCTGTTTGGAGATTTGGCAATTTCTTCTTGATAAAAATAAAACCAAAATGAATCACGATGTAAGAATCTTGATTTGGACTCATAAATCAGTTTAGAATCACCCTGAAGTTGAATCAAGATCATATGAGTTATGATGAAGAAGTTATCCCACTTTTAACCGAAGTGATTCCAGTATACCTGGTTGAAGATTTGGCAATTTCTTTTTTATTCTAATCAAACCAGAATGAATCAAGACGTAAGAAGCTTGATTTGGACTCATTAATCAGTGTAGAATCACCCTCTAGTTGAATCAAGATCATAGGAGTTATGATGAAGAAGTTATCCCACTTTTAACCGAAGTGATTCCAGTTTACCTTATTTGGAGATTTGGTAATTTCTTCTTAATTCTAATCAAAACCAGAATGAATCAAGATGTAAGAAGCTTTATTTGGACTCATAAATCGGTGTAGAATCATCCTGAATTTGAATCAATATCATTGGAGTTATGATAAAGATCTTATTCCAGTTTTAACCGAAGTGATTCCAGTTTACCCTGTTTGGAGATTGGTAATTTCTTCTTGATTCTAATCAAACCAGAATAAATCAATATGTAGGAATCTTGATTTGGACTCATAAATCAGTTTAGAATCACCCTGAAGTTGAATCAATATCATTGGAGTTATGATGAAGAAGTTATCCCACTTTTAACCGAAGTGATTCCAGTTTGCCCTGTTTTGAGATTTGGCAATTTATTCTTGATACTAATAAAACCAGAATGAATCACAATGTAAGAAGCTTGATTTGAAATCATAAATCAGTGTATAATCATCCTGAAGTTGAATCAATATCATAGGATTAATGATGAAGATGTTATTCTACTTTTAACCGAAGTGATTCTAGTTTATCCTGTTTGGAGATTTGGCAATTTCTTCTTGATTCTAATCAAACCAGAATGAATCAAGATGTAAGAAGCTTTATTTGGACTCATAAATCAGTGGATAATCACCCTGAAGTTGAATCAATATCATAGGAGTTATGACGAAGATGTTATTCCACTTTTAACCGAAGTGATTCCATTTTACCATGTTTGGAGATTTGGCAATTTCTTCTTGATTCTATTCAAAAAAGAATGAATAAAGATGTAAGAATCTTGATTTGGACTCATAAATAAGTTTAGAATCATCCTGAAGTTGAATCAATATCATAGGACTTATGATGAAGAAGTTATCCTTCTTTTAACCGAAGTGATCCCAGTTAACCCTGTTTGGAGATTTGGCAATTTATTCTTGATACTAATAAAACCAGAATGAATCACGATGTAAGAAGCTTGATTTGGACTCATTAATCAGTGTAGAATCACCCTGGAGTTGTATCAATATCATTGGAGTTATGATGAAGAAGTTATCCCACTTTTAACCGAAGTGATTCCAGTTTACCCTGTTTGGATATTTGGCAATTTCTTCTTGATAAAAATAAAACCAAAATGAATCACGATGTAAGAATCTTGATTTGGACTCATAAATCAGTTTAGAATCACCTTGAAGTTGAATCAAGATCATAGGAGTTATGATGAAGAAGTTATCCCACTTTTAACCGAAGTGATTCCAGTATACCTGGTTGGAGATTTGGCAATTTCTTCTTGATTCTAATCAAACCAGAATGAATCAAGATGTAAGAAGCTTGATTTGGACTCATTAATCAGTGTAGAATCACCCTGTAGTTGAATCAAGATCATAGGAGTTATGATGAAGAAGTTATCCCACTTTTAACCGAAGTGATTCCAGTTTACCCTGTTTGGAGAATTGACAATTTCTTCTTGATACAAATAAAACCAGAATGAATCACGATGTAAGAATCATTATTTGTACTCATAACTCAGTGGATAATCACCCTGAAGTTGAATCAATATCATAGGAGTTATGATGAAGATGTTATTCCACTTTTAACCGAAGTGATTCTAGTTTACCCTGTTTGGAGATTTGGCCATTTCTTCTTGATTCTAATCAAACCAGAATGAATCAAGATGTAAAAAGCTTGATTTGGACTCATAAATCAGAATAGAATCATCCTGAAGTTGAAACAATATCATTGGAGTTGTGGTGAAGAAGTTTTTCCACTTTTAACCGAAGTGATTCCAATTTGCCCTATTTGCAGATTTGGCAATTTCTTCTTGATTCTAATCAAAACCAGAATGAATCAAGATGTAAGAAGCTTTATTTGGACTCATAAATCGGTGTAGAATCATCCTGAATTTGAATCAATATCATTGGAGTTATGATAAAGATCTTATTCCAGTTTTAACCGAAGTGTATCAAGTTTACCCTGTTTGGAGATTGGTAATTTCTTCTTGATTCTAATCAAACCAGAAAAATCGATATGTAGGAATCTTGATTTGGACTCATAAATCAGTGTAGAATCACCCTGAAGTTGAATCAATATCATTGGAGTTATGATGAAGAAGTTATCCCACTTTTAACCGAAGTGATTCCAGTTTGCCCTGTTTTGAGATTTGGCATTTTATTCTTAATACTAATAAAACCAAAATTAATCACGATGTAAGAAGCTTGATTTGAACTCATAAATCAGTGTGTAATCATCCTGAAGTTGAATCAATATCATAGGATTTATGATGAAGATGTTATTCTACTTTTAACCGAAGTGATTCCAGTTTACCCTGTTTGGAGAATTGGCAGTTTCTTCTTGATTCTAATCAAACCAGAATGAATCAAGATGTAAGAATCTTGATTGGACTCATAAATAAGTTTAGAATAATCCTGAAGTTGAATCAATATCATTGGACTTATGATGAAGAAGTTATCTCACTTTTAACCGAAGTGATTCCAGTTTGCACTATTTGGAGATTTGGCAATTTCTTCTTGATAATAATAAAACCAGAATAAATCACGATGTAAGAAGCTTTATTTGGACTATAAATCAGTGTAGAACCCTCTGAAGTTTAAGAAAGATTATAGGAGTTATGATGAAGAAGATCCCACTTTTAACCGAAGTGACTCAAGTTTATCATGTTTGGATATTTGGCAATTTCTTCTTGATTCTAATAAACCACAATGAATCAAGATGTAAGAATCTTTATTTAGACTCATAAATCAGTGCATAATCACCCTGAATTTTAATCAAGATTATAGGAGTTATGATGAAGAAGTTATCCCACTTTTAACCGAAGTGACTCCAGTTTACCCTGTTTGGAGATTTGGCAATCTCTTCTAGATTCTAATCAAACCAGAATAAATCAAGATGTAAGAAGATTTAATTGGACTCATAAGTCAGTGGATAATCACCCTGAAGTTGAATCAATATCATAGGAGTTATGACGAAGATGTTATTCCACTTTTAACCGAAGTGATTCCAGTTTACCCTGTTTGGAGATTTGATAATTTCTTCTTGATTCTAATCAAACCAGAATGTATCAAGATGTAAGAATCTTGATTTGGACTCATAAATCAGTGTAGAATCATCCTGATGTTGAATCAATATCATTGGACTTATGATAAAGAAGTTATCCCACTTTTAACCGAAGTGATCCCAGTTTACCCTGTTTGGAGATTTGGCAATTTCTTCTTGCTTCTAATCAAACCAGAATGAATCAAGATGTAAGAATCTTGATTTGGACTCATAAATCAGTGTATAATCATCCTGAAGTTAAATCAATATCATTGGACTTATGATGAAGAAGTTATCCCACTTTTAACCGAAGTGTTCACAGTGTACCCTGTTTGGAGATTTGGCAATTTATTCTTTATACTAATAAAACCACAATGAATCACGATGTAAGAAGCTTGATTTGGACTCATTAATCAGTGTAGAATAATCCTGAAGTTGAATCAATATCATTGGACTTATGATGAAGAAGTTATCCCACTTTTAACCGAAGTGATTCCAGTTTGCCCTATTTGGAGATTTGACAATTTATTCTTGATACTAATAAAACCAGAATGAATCAAGATGTAAGAAGCTCTATTTGGAATCATAAATGAGTGGAGAATCATCCTGAAGTTGAATCAATATCATTGGAGTTATGATGAAGAAGTTATCCCACTTTTAACCGAAGTGACTCCAGTTTACCTTGTTTGGAGATTTGGCAATTTCTTCTTGATACAAATAAAAACAGAATGAATCACGATGTAAGAAGCTTGATTTGGACTCATAAATCAGTTTAGAATAACCCTGAAGTTGAATCAAGATCATAGCAGTTATGATGAAGAAGTTATCCCACTTTTAACCGAAGTGATTCCAATATACCTTTTTGGATATTTGGCAATTTCTTCTTGTTTCTAATCAAACCAGAATGAATCAAGAAGTAAAAGCTTTATTTGGACTCATAAATCAGTGTAGAATCACCCTGAAGTTGAATCAATATCATTGGAGTTGTGATAAAGAAGTTATCCCACTTTTAACCGAAGTGACTCCAGTTTACCCTGTTCGGAGATTTGGCAATTACTTCTTGATTCTAATCAAAACAGAGTGAATCAAGGTGTAAGAAGGTTGATTTGGACTCATAACTCAGTGTAGAATCACCCTGAAGTTGAATCAATATCATTGGAATTATGATGAAGAAGTTATCCCACTTTTAACCGAAGTGATTCCAGTTTGCCCTGTTTGGAGAGTTGGCAATTTCTTCTGGATACTAATAAAACCAGAATGAATCACGATGTAAGAAGCTTGATTTGGACTCATTAATTAGTGTAGAATCACCCTGGAGTTGAATCAAGATCATAGGAGTTATGATGAAGAAGTTATCCCACTTTTAACCGAAGTGATTCCAGTTTATCATGTTTGAAGATTTGGCAATTTCTTCTTGATTCTAATCAAACCAGAATGAATCAAGATGTAAGAATCTTGATTTGGACTCATAAATCAGTGTAGAATAATCCTGAAGTTGAATCAACATCATTGGACTTATGATGAAGAAGTTATCCCACTTTTAACCGAAGTGATCCCAGTTTACCCTGTTTGGAGATTTGGCAATTTATTCTTGATACTAATAAAACGAGAATGAATCACGATGTAAGAAGCTTGATTTGGACTCATAAATCAGTGTATAATCATCCTGAAGTTGAATCAATATCATAGGAGTTATATTGAAGATGTTATTCTTCTTTTAACCGAAGTGATTCTAGTTTACCCTGTTTGGAGATTTGGCAATTTCTTCTTGATTCTAATCAAACCAGAATGAATCAAGATGTAAGAAGCTTTATTTGGACTCATAAATCAGTGGAAAATCACCCTGAAGTTGAATCAATATCATAGGAGTTATGACGAAGATGTTATTCCACTTTTAACCGAAGTGATTCCAGTTTACCCTGTTTGGAGATTTGGCAATTTCTTCTTGATTCTAATAAAAAAAGAATGAATAAAGATGTAAGAATCTTGATTTGGACTTATAAATAAGTTTTGAATCATCCTGAAGTTGAATCAATATCATTGGACTTATGATGAAGAAGTTATCCTTCTTTTAACCGAAGTTATCCCAGTTAACCCTGTTTGGAGATTTGGCAATTTATTCTTGATACTAATAAAACCAGAATGAATCACGATGTAAGAAGCTTGATTTGGACTCATTAATCAGTGTAGACTCACCCTGGAGTTGTATCAATATCATTGGAGTTATGATGAAGAAGTTATCCCACTTTTAACCGAAGTGATTCCAGTTTATCATGTTTGAAGATTTGGCAATTTCTTCTTGATTCTAATCAAACCAGAATGAATCAAGATGTAAGAATCTTGATTTGGACTCATAAATAAGTGTAGAATAATCCTGAAGTTTAATCAACATCATTGGACTTATGATGAAGAAGTTATCCCACTTTTAACCGAAGTGATCCCAGTTTACCCTGTTTGGAGATTTGACAATTTATTCTTGATACTAATGAAAGGAGAATGAATCACGATGTAAGAAGCTTGATTTGGACTCATAAATCAGTGTATAATCATCCTGAAGTTGAATCAATATCATAGGAGTTATATTGAAGATGTTATTCTTCTTTTAACCAAAGTG